>VXAC01005548.1:417177-562564 GCA_013399225.1 Rhipidura dahli | reverse complement strand
AAAGTCTGACTATTAAGAATAATCAGTTTTGCCCACCAGGTCAGCCCCACTCATTTGGAATCTTAGAAGAAACATTTCTTTTAAGATTCCAAATGAGGATTCTCGTAAGGGTGCTTTAAGCCTCAGAAACACACTGGAAAGATGTTAAGCAGCATAAATGGTCAGATTTTAAGAATTTCCTATAAAAATCAATCCAGATTCCAATTTTCTCCAAAATACCCATCTGAAATGAATTCCCACACATGGCTCTTTCTGCTCTGAATGATGAAGCTCTAATTTAAAACAGAGAATAGCTGATCTTTTTTATCATTTTTCAGACCCTTAGACCATGCATAGATTGAGTTAAACTCAATTTGTTTCTTATTTTTCTTTGCTTTTTATGTTTCTGGAAAAGACAAATAAAAGGTAAAACCAGTTATCCATTAAACAAACACTTGAGTACGCTTCAGACTGGCAATTGTGCATTTCAATACAACTGACTCATTTCCCTACGTTTGCAAGGACTCAATTACCACAGTCCTCATGCCTTTTTTCCCCTTTTCTTCCACGGTGCAGAATCAGTTGAGTATTTGGTGAAAAGGCAAACCACAGAGCAAATGTCCAGGAGGCCCCTTAAGCACCATCCAAAGAACTATCAAAGTATCACTCGTTATCTTTTTAGATGTTTTTTGAGCACAGGAGGACACGTGGATGTTTCACTTCTTTTGCCATGAATCTGTTAAATTTCCTCTTAGAAAAAAACACTTAGATAAACTTCGATAAAGTTTAACTGAGATAAAAACACCTAAAAGGAGCGAGCAGCGGTGGGATGTGGGGAGGCAGATATAATTACGGAACACAACAGGCCAATCATTGCCTCTCTGAGCAAGCAGAGCTCCCTGGAACAACAAGTTCTCGACCATTTCCCATCCCCTGGAACTGCTCTTGCAGCCAGCTGAGATCTGGCCATGACTCACCCTCATTTAGGGGTATGAGAACACAAGGAGTTGTTATGAGAACAACAGTGGCTCTTCCTATGGAGCCCTCTTACCTCATCCATGTCCTGGACAGTGCAGGACATCCCCAAAATGACACCTTCTGGTCCTGGTTCTGC
Organism: Rhipidura dahli; assembly: GCA_013399225.1. NCBI lineage: Eukaryota > Metazoa > Chordata > Aves > Passeriformes > Rhipiduridae > Rhipidura > Rhipidura dahli. Next base: position 561,471 of record VXAC01005548.1, on the reverse strand, counting down.
TGCCATGGAAAAAGGAGCATCCCCAAAGCAGAACCATCAGAAATATCTAAACCTCAGCAAAGTGCAGGACTGAAATAACCCTGCAGAAGCACAGAGTGCCATCCTACCAAACTGGTGAGCACTGTGAGCCCTTCCAACAGCGCTCACTGCAGAGCCAGCACACCCCCATGGGCAGGATGAAGAGTATTCCACAGCACAGCCCTGATTTGGAGAGCCCCTGCACGAGAGGACACCTGGCTGTGCAGGAAAGCCTCGTGCAGAACTGGGGCTCACAGCCTCAGCCCTGCAAACACTCCAGGCACAGCCTCTTTAATGCCAGCACTCCTCTAACATGGTCTGTCAGACTAAACTCTGCTTGATTTCAGTGCTACCGAGCCATTTCCTCCTGGGAAACCCCTGTAAGAGGTAATGGAGATGAACCTAAGAGGGCTGTAAAGATCTTTAATGAGGTTCCATCTGAGTCACTGTACAGTCCTACAGAATGTAACACAGAGCATGCAAGCCTCTTCTTGCAGATAATGATTAGAATGTTTAATTATTTCTTTTTAATTTCTTTTTACTCTAAGATGAAAAGATAATTGCCACATTTATCAGATAACTGTAATAGGGAGCAGGGAAAACCCTAGAAAACACTTGAAGAAAGACTTTTTCCAGGAGAATTTTTGCTTTCAAGAAGAGCCAGAGCTCACAGCTGTCCCTGGCAGGGGTGTCACAGGAGTGTGGGGACTCCAAGCAAACTGCCCATGCTGGGAACTGGCAACACTTTATTCTGCATCTGCATCCCTCACAGAGGACCTGAGGAACAGCAATCCAGAGGGAACTGAGGCTACTGCCGTTTTGTGGAGCTTCTCATGAGACACTGGGGGGTTTTAAGGCAGCAAAACCTAAGCACCAACACAGGGAAAGAACTGCTACTCCCTTCATTAGTGCTCACAAAACGGTTGGGAGGGATTTTGAACAACTGCCAAAAGTTCATGGGATCAATTCCACTTCAAATCGGAGCTGTTTAAGAGCACAAACAAAGTTTGCATTCCTCATCTGGCGTTGGATCCCAGTCCCCCCAAGCACTTACAACACACAGCCAGGGACTGCTCCCACCCTGAAGCATCTGAAATCTAATTAACCACGGGCAGGAGCAAAACCAGAGCTGAAGCAGCTGACATAAAATCAGGCGTGTGCTGCAAGGTGACACTGGCTACACACCAGGGCAGGAGCCTGGAGTTCAGTGCTCCCCACCCAGCACAAGCAGGACAGATTTGCACAGCTCTGGCACCCATTAGGTGTGCACAGTGAATAAAAAGGACACGCTGCACTGAGGTTTATGTCGATGTTTTCTTTGAGTAAGGAATAAACCAGCAGTTACCATAGCAATGGACAGGGAGCCCATCACCTGATGCTAGGAAAATTAAAGAATGCAGGCTGGAGATGACAGCACAGCCCTACTTCAGTAACACAAAGAGGGGTGAGGCATATTAATTTCTGCACAACTATTCAGTATTTCTTTTAAAGATCTTTCAGAAGATATTAACATTAACCAGCTGTCACTATCTACAACCAGCTGATAAAATCTTCATTCAACCCTCTCGGTGTTTCTGCCCAGTACAAATTACAGCAGCATTGTCTCAGACAGATAAGAGGAAAATTCCTCAGCAGTACCCTTGAGTCTGGCACAGGGAGATTACACGTCTTCCTCACGTGTTGTGGCCAGGCTGCACTGCTGCCTGTAACATCCTCTGCAGGGCTCTGAGCAGCTCCATTCAGGGCACTGACACTCCCCCAGGAGAGCCACTGGGGAATTCCTGTGCAGCTCAGTGTCACCCAGCTCAGACCCAGAGGGACCAGACCCCCAGGTTCTGGTGCTTCCCCCCAGAGACTCTGCTACAAAGATGAGCTCTTTTGGCTGGAATCACCACTCTCCTGGATCCTGAGGGCAGCAGCACTCACCTCCAAACCAAAGTGCTGTCTCAAGGACCCAAAGCCACCTCCCTGAACACTTCTGGGATGCCACCTGCGAAGCTGTGACCCTCCTGTCCCCACAGCTCACTTGTGACACACTCCCTGCTCTTTCTTGTGGTCACCCTGAGCCTCTGCTTAGGCCAGCTCTGGTCTCTTCACAGTGCCCTGAGCTGACAAACTAATTACAGTTTTAACACCAGCCTTTTATCCTCTTTTGTCTCAAAAACCAGTATCACAAGGGTACATTGTCCACAGTCGTCATCATATAACCAACAGCAACTGAGTACATACCAAAAAATGGTTTAGTCATTCCTTTCTACTGGAAAACTTTAGTCAGGCTGCTATGGAAGGGAAAATCAAAAGCTGCTGCTAATGTGGCCTCTCATGGATGTCTTGAATCCAGAGGAATAAAGTAGCCTAAAGCCTGTGAATATTCTCATTCCTTTCGACAGGACTAAATTTGGGCCCGTTCCTAAGTGACAGGCTCCTGCTGTGGGCTGGTGTTTCCTTTCCATAGGAAGAGTTCTCAATGCAATCAGGGCTTTTTCTAAGCTAGACATAACCTCAAGCAGAAAAACATTTCTGTTGCTACCGGTGGCATTTGTACAACCTGCTGAGCCCAGGCACAGCAAGTGACTCAGTGACTCCAGCAATTACCATCACAGCACCTCATCTTCTAAAAGCCATAGCCCTGAGTAAGCAGCTCTGCAATCCACAGGAAAATTCACTTTCTTCAAAATAGCATCCACCAATGGCCAATAAGCCAAAAAAGGAACCCCTTGGGCTGGTCAGAAACAAGGTTTTTGCCTCAATGACCACCTGTAGGGCTGAGCTTCCCTGCCCAGCACTCCAAGGATGAATAACAGACCAAGCATGACCTTTGGTCTGGTGTGTCAGACACTTTCATCTGCACAACCCAGTTGTGAGCCATGATCCCCAACTATTTCTGTGTTCAGCTGCTCCGGGAGGCTGAGGAACCCAGCTCTACATTTTGGTGAGTGCCACACATTCCCCTTAACGAGCCTGTCTGTCTTGTACAAAGTGCTGGATCTTTGGGAATGAAGGGTGGTTACATCTCAGAGCCAGAACTTGTATGAAAGTGATTCTTTTAAGCAGCCTGACAGCTGGAAGTGCAGAGGGGGCTATGTCTGAAGTGCTTCCCCCCCATTTTTCTTTTCTCCCAAGACCCACGCTATTTCTCAAGTCTTCCTTTCTCTACTCTTGCTGATCTAAGCAGCAATATGAAAACCTAAAATGATGTCGCTGGAGATGATTAGGCTGTTAGTGCAAATTAACCCCCTGGCAGCTTTGCTAATGTAGACACTTTGTAACACACCAAGAACCAGGCAAACAAACAACAAAAATGCTCAATTTCCTTTTAACCCAGTCTCAAACTATGAATTAATCAGCTCTTCTGTGTATTCAAAGTCTGTAGAAACGCAACTTGCTTTCCAAGGGAATACTGAACAGCACACAGCTCCCCCAAGGGACAGCACATCCAGGGCAGGGTGGGATTTCAAGGAAATACACCCAGGGGGGTCCCGAAGGAAACGGTAGCAAAAATTGGAGTCAAACATTCTCTAACTTACAGGAAAGCTCAGCATCCTGTAGACATTAACTCCCCAGAGCTGCTCTTCCCAACATCCTTGTGCCTTTTGTGGAAGTTTAACTGTAAAGTGCCATAAGAACATACAAAAAATGTCATTTCTCTGTCACGAGTGAGGAGCAGCATTCTGCCAGAACAGAAATTTCAGCCAGGTCTGACACTTTCTGTCTTAAACACGGAGCCCCAGAAGCACCAGTAGAACAATAAACCCATCAGATTTTACAGCTCTGCTAGCACAGGTACCACTCCTGTGTAAACACCCCATCCATTCTTCCATCCCAAATCTTCCTCCCTGTAGCTCTGAGCTGGGGGCTGCTCATGTCCCTCCCAGTACGATTCCAGCAAGTCCCTCATGCTTCTGCAGCTTTCACTGAGGCTTTCCAGCCTCGTCATGCCATTTTTCTCAGGGATGCTCATTTCCATTCAGACCCACAGGCTCACACACATCCCTGCTTACAGGGGCCCTGGAAACCCAGCAGCCCATCAGATAATCACACCGAGGGCTCCCAGGAGACCTCCTAAATGCATCAGATTCCAGCTTCGTGCAGCCAGCCAGAAAACATGATCGTGATTCAGCTGAACTCCCAGTAGGATGGGATTTCCCTCCTTACTGCTGGTTTGGGCTTTACGCGGTGTGATCTCCTAACGAGCCACCACTGCCACTAATTAGGCAGGGAACCAAGGATTTAATTAACGCCTGTATCTTGAGTCGCACAAGTGGCTAACAGTCTAAACAGGAATTAAGAGGCGGTGCCTTATCTCATCCCTCCGCAGGCTTTCCCCCAGCTGGCAAAGGCTGCAGGGTCTCCAGCGGGACACAAGGAGCCAGAGGCAGCAGCAGCACGTGGGGAAGAACCAGGAATGACCTTTCCCATCTGGCAGAACCAGAGGGGATGGCAAGGGAAACGACTCACACGAGGGGATTTTAACAGGACACCTCCATGGGAACCCCTGAGACTCCAGCATGCTGTGTGCAGAAGGCAGCACTGACAGCCAGACACTCTCTGCTGCAATCATTTTGTTCTCTCCCATCCATGGCCAACCCCTACAACAGCCCCCAGACACTTCTACTTTTCCAGTCAACACATCAGGAAAAGTTTACAAAAACATCCAAGCCTAAAGTGCAAAAGTCCAAATCTGTTTTATAGTTATAAATATATACATTATGTATCTATGTACAGTTCAGGTTTGTCTACAGATACATGGAGAGAGACATGGATCTTGCTCAGAGAACCCAGAGATCCACATTTTGGGAACGCCTGCTTCCACCAGACAGAGGACATTCCTGCAAGTACCGCACCACCACTTCAGCCAGTTCTCGTAAGGCTTCTGGCATGACAGAATTCCACTTTACAGGAGCTGATCCAGGTAGTGAGGGTAATGTTTCAGAAGGGAGGCTACAACTTGAGTACTCTGTGGGCTTCAGCACCACTGAGCTTCACAGCTCAGCTGCTGATTACAGTGGGGTCTGAAGCCTCCTCCTGGTTCCCTGGCTGCAAAGCTGTGCTCCAGCGACTCAGTCCTGCTCAATCAGCAAAGGATTTCCCGAGTATGGAACACAGACTCAGCCTTCTAACCATAAATCCACAGTTTATTCTCAGTACTAAGGAGTACACTTGAGAGGCATCAAGAGAATTGTTCAAAAGGTTTCTCAGGGCACTGCAGTTTTTTAAAGACACTTAAAGAGTCAGGAGAAGAGTGCCTGTTTTCTCTTTTCTAGGTAGCTTCAATTTCAAGTTAATAATCATCTCCTTTTAGAACTTTATTAAACTGGACTTGCTGCTACCACAGTGAGCCCTTCCCTCCTTCACTTGTCCTGGTGAGCAGCACCTTTCTCAGCCCCTTCTGAAGGGCAGAAGGACATCCTCCCCAGCTTAGCAGTTCTCTGAGAATGAGCCATTAGTTTGGAGGACCCAGCTGCCTCCGGTGTGACACCAATGTCCCTGAAAAGTGCCTGCTAAGGGCTAATGAAATTAAACTGGAGCGAGAACCCACTCTCTCAAAATAGCATTAACACATTCCCTGCTTTGAAGAAGCAATTTTTTACATCACAAATGCTTTTTAAAGCTACACTGGGAAATATTTCCCCTTTTACTGTCAGTCACGTTCTCTGGTAAATGGTAATGAGGAGTGCTCCAGCAGACTGCCCCCATTGCTTACTGGAGCAGAACATCCAAACTGATGGCACCAGAGCTATGAATTTACTCAGGAGGAATCTTAACAAAGCACTTGCAAGGTGCTGTTGTACCTCAGCACTTGCCAAATCCCCCCAGTGTAAGGACTTGGGAATGATTTAGTGCTGCTTCCACTGTGTAACACCAACACTCTCTGTGCCCAGTGGGCACACAGGGCACAAGCTCCTCCCCAGCACAGAAGGGGAAGGTGTAAGCAGGGATAAAGTGATATTCCTGAAATATCAGCAAGTCCTCAATGGGAGCAAGAAGAGAACCCAGGTCTCAGCTTCCTAATTAGTGCACAATTAGGACTGGAGCACTGCTTTTCCTTCAACAGCCTGCTCTGCTGTAGATGTGTGGCTGAATTGTTACTAATTATTCTATAGAAGGGAGAATAAAACAAAAAAATAAACCAGTAAGATTTCAAGATTCACAAGGCTGAACACCAGGCAGTGAAATATATAAACCTCAGTCAATGAAATATAAAAAACCCCTTCAAGTCATAATTCACAGCTCTGGGCACTTTTGCAAAGCAACTCAGGCCTAGCACCTGACTTTAGGGGTGCTATCAATGCCATAAAATAACTCAATTGTCCAATTAAAAATATACCCTGAAATAATGAGACAGCAAAAGCAAGTCCGGGGGATTCAAACTCCTCTCCCTTCAGATGTCACCTGAAATGCTTTCCTGCAATGAAATCACTCTTAAATATTTAAGCAGTGCAAAGCTGCATAGGACATGAAAAATGTTTTGTTGCAGTTCTTCCCAAATGAAGATGCACATGTACACCCAGAAGATCATCCCAAACTCTTCTGTCTCTCTTCATTTCACTCTAAGCTCTGCTGGTTTTAAATACGAATCAGTGCAAAAAAAGCACACTCTTCACTTGAGACCTGCAAACCAGCATTCCATTTACACTGGAAAACAGATACTTGGGATAACTTCATCCCAAACTATGGTTTAACACAAAACCTAAGAGTGGTTCCAGCCCTGGCTTAGGTTTTCCATGTTTTGATACCTTTGACTTCAGTTACTCATTACAAAGTCATTTGTGCTTGTCATAATGCCACCACACTGCAGTGTCAAAAACTGATAAACCAATAACTAAGTCCAGATTTCAGGCCAGTTTCAGGGTGGTAAAAGTTATTCCTTCATCTCTTTTACCAAGGTTTTCCCATTCGTATTACTGTTGGTAGTGGAAGGCAAACCTGAAACCCCTTCCATGAGAGGAAATCAAAGCAATCAGCACCAGGACTGAACATTCCTGGGGGTGATGCTGCCCAACTGTTTGCATTTGCTGTTCTGCATGTAGAATATGCCTGTAAAGCCCTTCCAGAGGTGACACAGCAGGACAGGAACAGGACCTACAAGCCCTCAGGCTGCTCTGAACTGTTCCCACAGCAGTGCTGTGCTCACTGGCTGCAAGAGAGGACGAGCTGTGTTTATCCCCATGGTGCTCCTACAGCCTTCATGCACCACCCTGCACATCCCACCTCACTCCCTGCCAAACCAGTCATCCTCCTGGACTCCACTGGTGTCCCTGGGCTGATCAACTCACAGATACAGTACCAGGATTCTCAATTAAGACATAGTTTGAGACCATGCTTCCAATTGCCATGATTTGTGGCTATGAGGTCATTTAGACCAGCCTACCTCCCTTTTGCCAGAGATGATTTGCAGCTATTATTTCCCACCCCCCAAGCAATGATCACATGCTGTTTGCTTCAGCTCTGCACGTTGCAATACCTCAATGAATAATACACAAGGAGCAGAAAATAAACAAGCCCACTGTGCCCGGGGATAATGTGTGGTGTGTTTTTCTTTAGGATGATTAAATGTGAGTGCATGTCATAGGATGTAGGGCTTGCTCTGCTGGAGAACCCAAGAGGATGAGAGCACGCAGCTCTCCCTGAGCAGGCAAATGGCCACGGAGAAGGTTAAGGGGGCCCCGAGGCAGGCCCAGCATATGCACTGCTGCTGCCTGGCTGCTCTGCTCTCTTTCTGAAGCACAGACACCCCACGGGCTCCTGGCTCACACTCCTTCCCTTCCACACCTCCAAGCTGCACTGAAGACAACCAATTTCCACCCCAGAGCCAGGAAGCTTCACTTGGCTGTGTCAGCCTCTCACCAGCCCTCTGCCACTGAAACCACCTTTGCAGCCAACAGAACCAGCCAGAGAGCTCGTGGGATGGCCCCACACAGCCTCTGCCAGCGGAATCAGCTGTCCCTCCCCACTGCAGTGGCAGGAAAGCAGTAAAAACCATTTCTTTTACATGCAGTTACCCTCCTGAACACCTTGAACAAAGCTCCCATTTCATGCCTTAGCAGCTGCACAGATCCACAGCTCTGGTAGATCCATGAGCCCACTGTGCCTGTGAGACAGATTTTGAAATCAAGACTGATTTGGAATATCTCACACTGATTTTCCTGCCTTGGTCGTGGAGAGGAGGAAGCACCCTGAACAGTGCTGGCTTCAAGAAAGTCAGTCAGCCCTGTACTACACCTGAAGAAACGACCACCTGCCCATCCCCACTGGAAGTAAGAAAAAGCCACTTAAAAAAAAAATCGTAGTTTGCCAGCCTCTTGTGTTCTTGCATCTGGTTCAAAGCAATATGAAGCAAAAATGCAAATCTTCTTTCCACCAAAAGGGTTTTGCAGCAGGAGAACACGGTCTGAGCTCTGCATTTGTGCTGGCACAGAAGCACAACACGTGTCAGACTCTGCATTTCAGATAAACCACTCACCTGTTCCCAAAGCTGAAGCCAATCCTCTCTGTCCTTAACAGCAAGTCACACAACAACTACTAACATCCCACATTCTCCTCTCTGTCTCCTGCACCTCTCACTCAGATTCAATTCTGAGCAAAGAAATACATCCCCAGATTTCAGCAAGCTCTTCAGCTCACTTTTCAGGAAAATAAAAACTGACACAGACCTTCAGAGAGTGATCCCTGCTCCCATTCACCCAACACAGCCCCAGCTCCCTGCCTTTGGATTTCTTCTTTCTCCACAGCTATGTTTGTTATGGGCAAAAGTATTCTGTTTCTACTGCTCTGCATAAAGGGATTTTCAATAGAAGAGAAGTAACAACATCAGAAAACACTTCTACCACAGAGGTTTCACTCAGTAAACAGGTGTCTGGGAGATTATCTCACCAATTTAACCAAAGCTGCAAACACCAGAATGGTTCTGGGATGACTAAAATCCCCCTTTTTTCATATAAAAGCCTTTTATCTGCCAAGCGACACTTCCTGTTCTAAAGGCTATTCTCCTCGCCAGTTGTCAACTATGTATTAATCTAATTCATATAAGCCTTAGAAATAAATACTTTCATGTGCAGAATCTTTTGGGAAACTGATTCCCTGAGGCTTTAGAGAGCAATTGTTGCTTATCACCGTGGAAATTTCCACTGAATTTAAAGCCTGGTAACAAGTTAAAAAAAGATACATCAAATTTTTCAGTGATTAACAAGTTTTCCAGTCTTTGTCATCCTCAAAGGATTTTCAACTGATCGGTAGGGAAACTGCTAAAAATGAAACTAAAAGGGAAGTGATCTGACCCAGTAAGGCAGTTCCTGTGTTCCCACTCCTGTCCAAAATAATGGCACTCGCTTCTAACAGCCCCGTGCAGTCAGCAGCAATATCAAACATGTTGGGCCTTATTTTAAAGGGTAGATGTGCTGCCAAAGACAAACACTGCTTAACTGCAAGGGGACAGTTAAACCCTCCCCACAGAGCTCTCCTAACAAAACCACTCTGTGTGTGGGAGAGGCGAGCTCTGCCAGAGCACTTACAGAAAAGCAGGTAATTGAAGTTTTTCTACATTCGAGCTCCATGCCTGCGCAATAAAAACCTGATTTTAAAAGCGCCATAAAGCAGAGAACTTTTCTGATGCCTCACTGCCTGTCACGGCACAGAAACAGCCCCGCCAAAGCAGCGGTTTTGTACCTTGCTGCCCGCTGTGGGCCTGTGATAAACGGCACGGCAGACACGCTAAAAACCCTAAAAACCTCCCGCTGACGGGGCTTTCAGTCCTCTTCATGGCATGGACAGAGGAAAACAAAATATTTCAATGACTGGGGGCAACCATCATCAGGGATGAGCTTGAAATTAGCCGAGATCCAGCCCACGTCCCCAACATCTTTGTGCGCCACCACGCCAGGAACACGCACAGCCGACCCGCCTTACCTGAGGATGAACTGATCCACCGTGGAATTGTTGGCAATTGTCACGTAAACGTTCACAACCTCCCCTTGTTTGACCGGCTTGGAGGGCAGCCACACCACGACGTTGCTGTCCAGCCGTAGCTCCGTGAGCTGGGAGGCCTCCTGGCCTCGGTAGAGGCTGACGGAGCCGATCCTGTGCAGGTGGGACACGGCTTCATCGGCGCCGTCCTTGCCGGGCCGGATGGCGTTGCCCTTGCGGACATCCTCGGCCGTGCACTCGCCCTTCTCGTCCCCAGGCTGCACCGTGTAGTAAAGCTCCACGGGGCTCCCTTCCAGCTGCTCCGCTGGCTTCTTACGGCCCGTGAGCACCGTGGGGGGGCTGAACCAGCTGGGCAGCAGCTCCAGCTGTGCCACGCAGAGCCCCAGGTCCCCCCCGAGGCGGCAGCTGCCCCGCACCTCGCGCGTCTCGCGGAAGGCAAACACGCGCAGGCAGGGCAGCCGCTCCGAGGGGCTGTACTCGTCCCAGTCCCTGCCCACGATGTAGAACAGCACCTGCACCCTGGGCTTGCTCAGGTAGATCTTGGTGCTCATGATGTAGGCCTGAAGCTTCCAGTTGTAAGGGAACTTGTTGGCAGATCCGAAGAAGTTGGAGGTTAGCATGAGGTCCTGGGGCACGACTTGTTCGACGGAGAAGGGGCCGTAGCTGGCGTTTAACACGGGCGGCCTCTTGGCTTTGTAAGGGAAGAACGATTCCACCCTGGACTGCAAACTGGAATTCCTCATTAAGTCCTGGTTGGCTTCTCGGAGGAAGAAGGACGTCTCGGCGTTGAAGAGCCGATAGCTCACAGGTAGGTACGTTGGTAATGAAGAAAATCGCTGATTGTTGTCCAGCACCCCTCGACACTCCGTCACTAAAGAAAGAAAAGGTGAGTTAGATCAAATCTGCTTAGGGATTCAAAGGGACACATAGCACAGCTTCACTGGAGCCACCAGGTCAGTTAGGGACAAGCACTGTTCCATGCAAAAAATATTTACAGGGTAGCTGCATGTTTAGATGTAGGTAATTCTTTTTTGTATTACATTTGCTGAAGAAAATAAAATGCAGCACATGTCGGGAGAGCCCAGTGACCCACAGTCCCCAAAGGCTGCTAACCAGCAGCCCTGCAGGAGCTCTGGCCAGCACAACAAAGGCAGTTTCTGCTTTGTGGGCAAAGAAACTGCTTTTCTAAGGACTCTCACACACCATTTCACTGTCTGTCAAGAAACCCTGCTCTTGTATTACTGTTCCTGGCACTACAGTCCACATCTCTGTGGTGTAATATTGACAGCACCTCAATTTCCTAAGTTCTTTGAATGCAGATGGGCATCACAATCTGTAACCATTTCAACAAGTACTAATATGTAAGACACACAGAGAAGCAGCACGTGCTGGCCAATTTCAAGTTTCAGCTGAACTTCAGATCCCTTTTAACCTAAATGTTGTTTTCCTGGTGAGATTAACAACACTTACTGCTGAAAGGCAAAATTTGTTGGGTAGATGACAGTGGAGAGCAGTTCAAACACATGCTGATTATGTCATACCACTCACAACCCCTCTTCTTAACTCATACTGCTACAGAAGGTAAATGAATGATGATGCACCCAGTGCTGGACTGTCTGGGGTAGTTAAAAAACAGAGCTTGCCCTCAGTTCCAGTGCTCTCAGGGAATCCCACTGGAGTCAGGATTTAATGCTCTGTGTAGGCTCAGCTCTATAAAGAGGAAAGGCAACCATAAGGGCAACACAGAACGCACAGATTCACCTGGAACTCAGAACACCTGGGGATCCCCAAACGCCCCACAGTGTCACTGCCTCACCACCTTCCTCACAAAAGGCTGCAGCCCGGGCTTTTCTGCAAATCACATCCGCTGCCCTGGTATGTCTGGCTGCTAACGTGCTAATTATGCAGTCAAATTTAATTAAATGTTTTCGAGTAATGAATAAACAATCGATACCTGTCATGACACCAAATGGTGCTGCTGACAGACAACCCCACAGCAGCCCCGTGGAGTGTGCAATGCCAGAGTGCAGGGAAGGGAAGAGCTCTGCAAGGCAGGTGTGAGGTAATTAAGAAAAGAAGGAGACAAATGTAGAGGAGGGGGAAATCGGGACTCACAAAGGACGGCAGCCATAAATTTGAAATAAAGAATTAAGATGTGTTCACTCATCTTTAATTCATGCACCACCACTGGATGGTAGGAATAGCTCTCATAAATGAGCAAACTGCCGTGACTGGACAGAAATTGAAACACAACAACAATGGTAAAAATGGGAAAAGAAAGAGTGAATTACCAGCACAACACCCTCTCTGTCAGGCAGAATCACACTTAAAGCATCATTTTAGCCCACTGTTACAGCCCTGCAAGTCTCCAATCCCTGGCACACATTCTAATTCTGCTGAAAAAGATGTTACAAATGCTACCTCCTGAGCTGATTGATTTCCCCTTACCTGGGTCTGTCAGGCTTCCATCCCAAAGTGCTCCAACACTTCTATAAGGAACGCAAGGAAGACCCACTTTGGACCGTGCACCTTTCAAGGGAAGAGGAAAACCTACAGACTGATTTCCTTGGTGCAGGAGCAGAACAAGAACTGGAGTTACAGATGCAGGAGTTTCCTCTGTAAGGCCCTTCACCCACCCTGGGTGAGCCTGCTGGGATGTGCTCCCCTCCCTGCAGCCTCTGCAGAGGGAAACCACTGACGTCTCACATGGCACAGGCCACCATCCTTTAAAATAAAAACTCCTGCTCTGCTAGACAAGAACTCAGCTTCTGAGTGGCCGCTTTGGCTACTGAATCTGCCTCGGTGACTGATTAGAATTTCTTTCTTAGGGGTCCTGATGCTCAGACCAAGGGCAGGGGGCTGTGGGCAAGGGGAGCACATGAGCACTTGGTGAAGGAAAGCATGGATTGATTTAGGCACACAGACACAGTTTGCTGAAGAGTTTCCATGGCCAGCGATACTCCAGATATGGCCCCCCTGCTCCTGAGGGAATCTCTGGCTTCAACAGAGCCACAGAAAATAAAAAACCCAGAAATAAAGTCAGCAGGCTGCAGAGACAAGTGAAGTCCTGTGATTTCAAAGGGCTGCTGGGCAGGATCTAAGCTTGAGACTTAGCAGCTGTTTTTGTGCAATTCCCAGGACTTTTGCTGTAGCACATTATCCTCGGACAGACAGTGGGCTCATTTTTGCAGGCACTTCATTTATCCTGGGTTAATCACATGCATGAGGTATGCAGGACTTTGCCCAGTATTAAGAACAGTCATGCAACTTTTCTGCCTTAATAAGCTGAGCACAAACAGCAAAACCCATGTGGCCAGACTGACAGCAACAAGAAAGAAAGACTACAATAGAAAAAAGTGAAGCCTAAAGATTTCCACCCACTTTCATACCATGCATAATGGATTCCTGTATTTCTATATTGAAGGCTGTATTTTAGACAATTTATTTAAGCACTTTAAGCCTTTTACTGATAAAACTGGCAGTTAAAATTGTCTATTTTATTTTTAGAATACAACATGCATCAGCAACTGCAGGCCATCACTTAAGGGATTTGTTCTATTCTCTTCATCTCTACCCAATAACTTTCACGTCCTGATATAATTAATTACCAACATTCCCAGAGAACATTTTTGTATGCTTGATCAGGTCAGTTTCAAAGTTCTTTAATTTATCAGAGAGTCTATTTAAACAAGACGCCACAGTTTTTCCTGAGTCTCACTTCTCAAGTTATTACTTTAAATAACCATTAAGCACTGTTTACTTTATCTACCTGAAAAACTGATTTTTAAAAAAGCAGCTCTGCCTGTCAGTGCTTTCAGGTGCTCTGGAACAGATTTTTGCACTTTAAAATTTTTTTTTTTTTTGCTTAGCCTCAGAAACCTTTGCAGAGGTTCAGATGCACACCTTGTTTTAATGCAAGTGCAGTACCTCCATGGCAGTACCAGCTGTGGGAGCAATACTCAGGCAATAAATGCTTTACCCCCTTCCACCATCCAGCAGAGATGAAACCCTGCATGGAAGAGGTTAAGAAAGACCATCAAACAAAGTCAGTATTAGCCAAGAACAAAAGCAGAGGCTTACAAGTAATTACTTCTTCTTTGTAACAGCCTGGTGACTTTTTAATCCTTCTGGCATCATATGCTGCTGCAGCACTTCATCTGAACCCAAGCAGGCATCTGTTAAGCACATCACTGGCTCCAGTGTGACAGACCAGCTCAAATTCCTACAGCCCAGTGAGTTCATTGGATGTGAAGCAGGGAGCTCTGATCTGCATTATTATTATTATTTCTTGGATTCCCGTGTAAGAGGAATTTTCTTCGGGGGTATTTCACATGGAGCTGGAGCCCTGGGTGCTGGATTCACTGGAACAGTTGTAAAAGCTTAATGTCTTTGAGTCGTTCTGTTATGAGGTTGGTTTGAACTGACTTTCTTTTGGGCAGGGAATTAAGGGTTTAGGTCGTGGGTGGGAGATTACTGGCCAGTGGCCACAGACCTTCGGTGCCTGATGAGCCACTGAGCCTTTAAGGCAACCATCTGCCTGTCCCCTCAGCCAGGAGGTTGTGAGCCAAGAGGAGCCAGTGAGGAGCAGAAGACATCTGCCCATGCAAAGGAGGAGAAACGGGAGAAGCCTTCTGGGCACCTTGTCTGGCCCTCAGAGGCACATTTGTAATTGCCCCTTTCAGAAAACAGCTCAGAGGAAAAATGCTGAGCAGATTCCTGTGCCTCTGTGTTCTCCTGTCACCCCAGCACAGCTGAGGCTCCCACCAAGGATTCTGTAACTTTTAAGGCAGGATCTCCTCCCTCCTTTCCCCACCAGCTTTACCACTACCTTTCCTCCATTCTTGAACACAACTATCATTGGATGCTGTACCACACTGATTTTAATTTTTGTTCCACTTCCACACCACCAGAGTTTTCAGAAACAAACCCCACTTAATATTATTTGCAGCACCACCACCTAAAATCCTGCAAGTGCTGTAAAGATGATCCCTGTTCCTTCCAAGGACACCCCTTGCCACCTGCCCCTGCACCCAGATGAGCACCTTACACAAACCATGCCTTCACAAAAATCCCCATCCTGGAACTCTCTTCTGACTCCCTCTTCCACTACAAACCTGTCCTGCTCCTGCAGAGCAAATCACAAATTCCAGCTCAGGAACTACAGAATAGGGAAAGAACAGAAGTAGGAAAGATTCACTTCAATCAGCACAGATGTTTCCTTCACCCCAAAATGCCAACAGCTATGTTTTCTGGTTCATTTTCCCTTCATTTTCTGTGCCAGCACCACATTCAGTCACATTTAGTGACTCCACAGTGTACGAAAGCTTTGTAGCAATATTTTGCTTAGAACTAGAGCTCAGCAAATACATTCATTCAGACCTCAGAATGACCTTAGCTGTACTCTCATCCCCTCCAAGTTCCCTTTTCTTAATGTCTAGAAAAAGGAAATTTTGCTGATGGAAAGGCTGAGTGGAATCTTAAACCAAACAAGCTCAAATTCAGGATATGGAACAGATTTTTAACTGATTAAATATTGCAACAAAGGGAGCAAAGGCTCGTGTCTTCACCCCCAGACTGGATTCCCTCCTGAAAGGCACGTTTTTCTCAGCACAAGTTTCTGTGTAAGTACAGGGATAACTGGAGCCTCATACTCCCTTCTGGCTACAAAGCTACAGTGCTGTGACCATTCCAAAAAATCAGCTGGGTGCCAGGGTAACTACAGAAGCCACATTTTCTGTTTGTGCTGTGTGCCCATCAGATCTGCTTCCTCATCCTCTGAGAACAGAGAGACTTTTGGACTAATTGCACGCAGGCAATGCCATGTGTCAAGTGCTTATGATGACCAATTTGTCAAGCTAAAAATAAACTCTGCAAACAAATCTGGCAAAGAAATCCACAGAGCAAACATTTGAGGGAACTTGCAGCGTAATCTCAAATATTCTGTGAGCACCTGGTCAGGGCAATTTCATCAAACAAAATGAATGCTAACAAAATTATTTTATCAGCTCTCTTTTCAATCCAGGGTTCACTAAACTGAAAGCTGAAGTCTAAGGATAGGTTTGTACCTGCAGTGTTCTGCAGATTAACCTGGGATGGTAAATCCCATTCACATATCTGTGGGTACAGTCTGGTAACCAACCAGACGTATTTTAAGCCCAGATGTAGACAGTCTTATTTAGCCTAGATCAGAGTTCAATTAAAGCACAGGGCAAAGACTGTCAGGAGACATTATAATCAGTTATTGTGAACAAATTTCCTATTTTATTTCAGTGAGAGAGATTAACTTCATTCATTCGGTATATTGTTAAATGAAAAACTGCAATAATACTCTATTTAATAGACTTCTCACACATTTTGAGAGTATATCCTTAATGAATTTATCCTTTGTATATAGCCACAGATCAAATCTTCACTAAAGTTCAACAGACAATCCTGGATTTAGTACAGAAGTGAACGCTTGCCCCATTCTTCTCCAGCAGAGGCAGAGCAGTGGCATTTCAGAGCTGTCAGGAGCAGACAAGAACCTAAAGCAAGGACTGAACAAAGGTTCACCAGGACCTCTGCACTCCTTTAAAACACAAAAACAACAGGATGGACACCGAAACTAAAGGAAGGGAATTCCAAGTGGAGAAAAAGCTATTTCAAACAGAGCATGATGAGATGATAGAGCTCATTGCCAGGGAGCTCATCCAGAATTAAAGCAGTGATCTGAATGTCTGGACTGATGTGCAGACCATCCAGAGCAGTGTCATTAACTACATGTAAAACTCCTTGTTTTAGTTGCATCGATTAGAAGCCAGGATTAGACCTCTGCATTATAAAGCCTTATCCAACATCTGTCAGGTTGTTCCATTTTCCTCAGGATTACCAACACAACAGACACGTGTATGAACCACAAATAGCTGCTTGTGAGGCACAGCCTTTCCACTAACAAAGAGAGAATCTTTAAAGTCTAATTTGGAAACACAAAACTCTCAGGAAACTGCACATCAGAAATGCGTTTCCAATATTTCAATAACAGCCCCCAATGTTTTTACGCAGCTCTGTACATCTCACCCTTTGGCTGCAAAGTACCAAAATATCCTTTTATTACAGGTCTATCTTCTCTCTCACCCTCTACTGACAAAGACTGCCTGACATTCAGGACTGAAATCTATAAATGGTTTTCTCAGACTGGTTGATGACCTTAAGAGTCTGTAAAACAACAGTGTACATGCAAAGGTCAGTGAAGATTTCCGGAATCACTCCCCCTCCCAGGGCTGACATTCCCAATTGTCTCTGCTGCCGAGGCCATCTGACCTATTTAAGCGAGTTTGCTGTGTGGAATCAAAGATAAATATCTGGAGCTCGAATTTCCGCTATGAAAGCTTTTGTTAAGAGAAAAGGGTCGGAAAACTTCTGTGCAGGCACTATTCAGGTATTCGGGGTTTTGTGCTGGCCAGAGCCTGCAAATGTCAGTGTCCTGTGAGGTGGGCAAAATGTCACATGCTGGCCTTTCCTTGCAGCCCTGTCTGCCTCATTGGGGCAAACTCCACGGATCCTGCAGCCCCTCACTGTGTCAGCACTGCAAGCACAAAGCAAATGGCACTAAAGCTGATCCTGTCTGATAGCTGGAGAGGAGGGAAGGATTTAGGACACCAGAGTTTATTGCCAGCTCCATGAAAAACATATGGTAGCCATAGGAAACCTCTGCAACCCAGTTTCCCCAGCGATGAAATGAGAGAAGCTATCGTTCAGTTTGATTGACTTGTGAGTCAAAAACACGCTGAGTTCATCACACAAAAGACCAAGTAAAACACTGTCTGTCTGGGGGTTTTTTCTGGTCTTTAAAGCAGGCAAAAATAACCCAGTGGAAGTCACAAAGTGGGGAAAAAGTAGACTGTGTGGTCAGTATTTTCTGCCTTAAGCAGTACCTTTCCAGAGACCTGCACTGTTCATCTCCCACTGAAGAAGCCCAATTTTCATGGCAGCACAATTACGTGAAAGACACTTCTCTGCAGGGGATGTATCAAATTCAGCCTCATGGGATGGCTTACCAAAGCCCCCACAACATTTTAAAGTTGGGCCAGAATGCCATAATGATCAAAATGCACGATTATCACAGTTATCTGGGGTTTTTTTTTTAAAGTACTCAAGTGTCATAAAAATGGGAACATGCAAGATGTAAGTTCCAAACTTGAACAAGTTCTGGCCTTGGCAATGAATCAATTCCTTGTCCTGTATCTCCTTCTCTAGTTTTTAATAGCTCTGTGCTTTCTCTGCTGTTTAAGTCTCTGTCAGATGCTGACAGGCACTCACTCTCTGTTCAGACACTGAATTGCTTTGCACAGCTCCTTGTTTAAAGAGAGATTAGAGTCCTAGAGCCTGGATGGGGCAATTTGCTCAGCACTCTTCACTGCCATGAGAACCATCAAGAACCAAGAGTACCAAAGAGCTCAGACCTGTGCAGGATGAAGCTTTCAGCTGCAAAAGTGTGGAAAGAGGACACAGAGCACAATATGAATGAATTTTTTCCCCTGCCATACAGAAAGAAAAAGAGAGAATAATTTTTCTTGTAAATAGGTGCTAATTAAAAATAAAGCCAGTGACATAAACAACAGGACTTCATCTTCCAACTGCCACACGGGGTCTTTGGGAGTTTGTTTACATGGCTGAGACTCTTCCACACCCCAGCAGACTGTGGATCAACAACCCTTGGATACCTGTGAGAGAGCAAAATCCCTCCTGGAGAGCAGTCTCATTTCTTCCAGAGCACTTTCCTTAGACCTGTCAGCATAACGAGTACATCCACAGGCAAGCACTGCTAACTGACTGAAGGGGAGCTAACTGAGATTTGAGGTGGTTTTAAACAACTGCCTTCAATAAACCTTTCAGCTTCTTATCTTAGGGTCACGAGGGAGCTTTATTTTTCAGAGGAAGAAAAACGTTACCAGCAAAAACCATTTCCCTGGTCCTGTGCGGTACTTGTTGTAGTTCCCTAATTTAGGTCCAGATCTGCAAAGCTCACGCTCAGCAGCAAACCCCTGAATGCCCCTTGCACCGTGGGTGAAAGCCACCTGGAAGAGCCAATGGTGACAGCGTGGGGAAGTGTCACAGCTCAGTGGTGGGGCTGGGGACACTCTGGGGAGGCAGAGCCCAGCAGGCCACACAACCCTGCATGTGCAGCAGGTGAAAGCACCAAAGCAAGGAAGGTAAGAGGATGTAAGAGCCTTACTGATGATGGATGGAACTTGGCAAGGCAAGGTAGCAAAAGCTTCCAAGATTAGACTCCAGTCTGTCAGCTTTTCCGAGTGGGAACCAAGAGCCTCAACCTCCGCTGCCTGGCGTCTCCAGGAATCTGTGTGAATTGGGTGTAAAACATCCACATCGTGCAGGAAAAAAGGGCATGGAAGTACTGACTTGGATCAGCTTTAAATGTTGCAGAATTTCACTCTTAGGAAAGTTTCATCACTGGTATAAATTAATGAGGTTTCATAAAAGGCAGAAAAATCGCCACGTGCTATGCCAGCAATGACCCAGCCCCAGAAATATTTTCTAATTGCTTCTTGAGAAAAAAAAAAGTTGATTATTTATATGAAAATTTAATTTAAGAGTAAAGCAGCCTCTTATCCTTCTTTACTTCTTCCTCCCCTCCTTCATGGAGGGATTTGGAACACTAACAGATGCTATGCACGCACATTTTTAATACTTGCATGTATTAAACAGTTGCTTGTATGCAAACTGTGACTTCAGCCATGCCAGAATATCCCAATATCCTGGCTACCAACCTGCTAATCATCTCCATTTCCAAAATGCAATGAGGATTTATGAGAAGATTAATTGAGAAATGAGGCTGAGGGGGTGGGGGACAGCCCTGCCCGTTCGGGAAATGAACTCAGCGTCACCTTTAACCTCCAAGTAATTCTTTGTCACAGAGCACAAAGCAACTCATCATTCCAGAAGAGCAGCAGGACAGAAACCAAGCGGAAATTTATCTGGTTAAACACCTTCTTTCCCAGGGATTCATCAAAAGGGATGCTCGGAGCCCTGGTGTCTTTGTGCTCGCAGCACCTCCAAGGGCTGGTTTTGAACTGCCCCGGCTGCTGCTGAGAGAGCAAAGGATCCTGGGGTGAGCAGCTGCTCCTCAGCCCCCAAATTCTGTCTCTCAAGTACCCTGCCCTGACTCAAAAGCTTTGTGGGAGCACCCCAGCTCTCCATAGCAGCCCCTGGTCTGGTGACTCCTGGTACTGAGGGGCAGGAGCAGGAGGGAAGGGGCTTCTCAAGCCCCAGTCCCCAACTTCATCCCTTCTGTCATCTCTTCTTCCCAGTCTACCCACACCAGAAACCTGAGTGTGGGGCAGGAAACGACAGGGAGAACAAAGTGGTAGTGGTGTTGGCAGGGACAAGGGGAAAGTCAAAACTACAAGAGGAAGAATGAGATCCAGAAGAGGGAATCTTCCAGAGGAACACAAGCAGAACTGACAGAATGCTAAATCTCAGTGAGAAAACTCAGCAGAAGAATGATGAACACATGGTTTTGATTCTGTTTTTATTAAAGTGGAGAAGATGATTGAGAAGTCCCTCTCTAAAGCCTCTTTTATTTGCTCTAATGTCTTGCCCAGGAAGGGCCAAACCAAAACACTCCATCAGTGCCATACCTGAGGAGAGTGTCTGGGGGAACACATCTGGCAATTCCAGTTCTGGAATTAGGATGAAGAAGCCGATGGGACCAAGCTCTTCTTTCCAAGACAAAGTTTATACAAAAGGACTAAATTCAGAAGCCAAAAATAAAGGCCTGCCTAAGATGAAGATACCTTGCAAGAACCTGGGTCTCGCTGATGTTCACAGCACAGCAACAGTCTGGTGCACTCCAGGGAGGGCATTAATGTCAGAGGCAGAGTTGGCCTGTGCAGCTCTGAAGGTGCAGCAGAGGAATTCTGCATTGTCTGGAGCAAACAGAATCCCACATTCCTGTTGCTTCTCCAGTGTCCTTAACGTCACTGGCAAAGACAAACAACAATGATGGATGCCAGTTTGTTATGCTGAGCACCACAGAACTGCACAGAGCAGATGACTTGCCCCATCTTTTTAAGAGGTTGAGTGTGTCATGCTCCTGAAGTGCTGCTGTGCTCAAGAATCACTGAAAGCTCCCTGCAAATCAATGCAATAGAGCCCTGCTATACATTTTGCAAGCACTGTTTTTATCCTTTCCTAATATAACTTCCAAACCTTCCTCCTCCCCCACGTCCCTGCCACAGATCCCTAATTCACACAGCAAAAACCACAGAGTGCCTCCTACAATTTTTTCCAACATGTGCAGTCCTTAACGATAAATTTAATTTCTTCCTTTATTTGAAACTCATCTTCATTCAGCCTGGCTCCTAAGGGAAATTAATGAGGGCTCAGTGAATATGTTTACATAAGATCTCCTCCAAATTTACATTATTAAGCATTAGGAGTGGTTTTATCTGCCCTCTAAGGGATGGAGGGGCTCATGAGTCTGGCCAGAGACTCAATACCACGTCTGCTGCCCACTGACCCCTGGCAGCACTCACACCCTGTGGCTTTGCTGCCAGCAGCCACAGCAGCTCTGGTGACAGAGCCCGGAGCAGAGGATGGGGCTACAGCTGAATAAAAGCTGCTGGTTTCATCAGGAGGGTTCAGGGCTCCTTTGGCACCAAGGCACACTCAGGGCTAAGGAGGCTGGAAGAGCCTGGCTGTCCCCATCGTCACCCTTATGTCCCATTGATGTAGAAGGAGTAACAGAGTTCTTTGTGCAGCAACAATGGTGTGCAGCAGCACAAGGGAAGGTGCTGCATGCATGAGCACACAAAATATGTATTTGTGCAAGCACTCACAACTGCAGCTCGTTCCTGTATGAGAAACTCCAAACCCAGCTCCTGAACTGACTCTCAGCCTGACTGGTCCCGTCGTGCCTGAGCAAGGCAGGAGCCAGATACCTTCTCCCTGCTGTACCTTCAGTGATGTCAGATATCTGGCTTCAGTAAAGCCTGTGGTCTAGCATGGCTACTGGATCGAGACAATAGGATTTCAGCAATGATTAAAGATGCCTGTGGCTTCAGGGTGGGCAGGAACAAAGGAAACCCTTCTACTGGAAGAGGGCTTCGATAAAATTCACGGCTGTCTCCACTTGTGCAGTTCTGTCTCCTTCATTAGCTAACAAAGCAATAGACTCCAATTCATGAAAAGAAAAGGAAACTCTTACCATCCTGACCAGCTTCCAGGGCCCATCCTGCAGTTCCTTTTGGCTCCATGTCTCTCCAGGTAGCCCTTGCCAGCTAAGGCAGAGTGCTGCAAGAGCCATTACATCATCCACATTCAAGAACCAGAACTCTAATGGGGATCATTTTTCCTTCAAAAAAGAAATATAAAGCTAATGCCACCCTGAACTCCCAAAGTACTGTATTAACACTCTTGTCAGCTGTAGGGCTTTTGGACTGCTATATATTTATTTTTTTTCCCCTTTATAGGTCTATTTAAACCTGCCTGCATTTCAGTTTGCTGAAGCTGTTCAGCCAAGTATGAGCTCCATTCGTGGCCAGCTGTAACGAATGTCCCAGGCTGTAACCCAAGCAGGCAGTTGTGCCTGTTTGCTGGAGATTCTCATTCGAAAAACCAAAGAGAACAAGAGCAGCTCTAGAGATGCTGTAAATGCTGAGCTGCTTGCTCTGAAAACTAATGCAGAGCCTTGTTCTCTGTGCAGACAAGGCCTCCAAGTGAGGGGGGTGTAGGAGGGAAGCCTTGTTTACACCAGGCTCCTCCGAGCTAACAACTTCTATGGGGTGTTTTGCTTCAAAGGCAATTATCATGCACTGATTTAAGAGACAGAGAGAAGCAACTTCTGCCCTTGCTGGGTACGGAAAGCTCCTGCCCTCCGGGCTGTGTGGTGAAGAGCAGAAAACGTCTCTTCTTGGTATAAATTTAAAGGGAGGATCTACAATATGGAGAAATCTTCAAAGGCCAGTCAGGTTTCCAGTCCAACAACCCTGCCAAGTGTTCCTTTAATCCTTTATTTACCAGTAAATCTGCCACTCTGTTCAGCAGGCTTTTACTGGGATTGGGTTTCAGCCTGAAACCCAAAAGCTGTAAGCATATGCTCTGTAGCCCTAATGAGAAACTCAATCTATTAATGAGCAGACCTTCTCCACAGGACCAGGTCTTGGCAACATGAGTCAGTTCCTGAACTTTCACCTCCTGCTTGGCAGCAGCCCAGACTAACTCCACATCTCTCAGCTGGCTTACATTATCAGCTCATTATTAACATACACCAGGGCCAGATCTCTTTTACATGCACCCAGCAAACAGGAAACTACACAAGGGGAGGGCTCCTCATTTTTGTCTGACTCTGGAGCTCATAAAAATGACTAATTAGAACCAGCTCTGGTGGAGGCACTCTGCAGATCACACATTCCCTCTGAACCTTAGTCCTGACTTGGGATAAACACCCTGGCATGCCGTGGCAGCCCATGGCTGCAATAATCAGCCATTCCTTCCCTTTGCCACAGAACCTTGCAGCTCTCATCCCCCAGAGCCTGGGTGAGGCAGAGGTGTGCAGCTCTCCTCCTTCTGGAGTCAAGGGACCGCAATTCAGACAGAGCAAGCAACGCGCCCAGCGCCACACCAACTCCCAGAAAGCTCAATTCCTGCAGCCAGCTCCTCTGCAGGCACCCCCTGCAGCAGGGAGAGCTGTGGGAACCCTCTGCAGCCCGTTTCAGAGGAGCCTGGTGTGTACTTTAGATCTGCACGCTGGCCTGGGCTCGCAGACCTGGGGTCAGAGCACCCCTTTGAAGCGGCCCGCGAGCCCCCAGCAGTGTACACAGCACACTTTGGGAAAGCTTCCCGGAGCATCTCCCATGGGCAGAGCTCTCCTGGAGCATGGGAGAGCATCCTCTGGCACAGTAAGCACTGTCCTTAATGACACACAACTATTTGTCACGAGTTGTGTCACTTTATCTTCCTCTTACACGCTTGGTATTCTTTACTTTTTGCTCTCCACTCCCCTCTCCTTACCTGTCATCATTCAGCTCAGAAAACTCAGAAAAACCAACAAACAAACAAAAAGAGTCTCTCCTGCCGATGCCTGGTTCAAACCCAGTCCAGCCAGGCAGCATCTGAAACATGCACCAGCCTGATAATTTTTTCCATCTCATCTGAGCACAAATGCCAGCACAGTCCCCACATCAGAAAATGCCCACATCAGAAAATGGAGACACACTCAAGGAGCAAGACAGGTCAGCAAAGTCTCCTCAGGTCAGACAGGGGGCTGGCAGTGATGTGGATCACACCAGTGCTGTCACACAGCATTCTGTACCCACAGTCATCCCAGCTTAAGGTACATCCACCCTCCTGATGCACTGAGCTCACAGCCACCCTGAAACACACTTCCAAGCAAACCAGACTTAACATGAATCAATATAAAATCTGGCAAAATCTCAGAGCCTACACAACCCCCTGATTTTCTTTGGCTGCTCAAAAGGTAGCAATTTATATTCCTTTTTTTAAAGAAAATTAGCCATGGTTAGAATTACTCTTCAGAGCTGATCTCATTTCATAACTTGCCTCCTATTCAGACGGAATTTATGCACAGATGCTCAGAGCCAAAAATCTGTTCTCATTTAATCCACAGAAGAACAGGTAAAGAGCAAATATATTCCAGCCAGGTCGGTGCCTTGCTGCTCCAGCCTCCCCTACCATGGCAGCAGCACGAGGAACCCACAGCTGCCAAAAGTCCTGCTGCTCCAAGGGCCTTCTGTCAGCTCTGCTCCTCTGCAAGTTCTCATGCTGGTAACTAGAGGAGAGCTAATACAATATATTCTTACAGGGCCAAGTTCTTTCAAATGCAAAAGAGCTGGAAATAGATTTTGAACTACTTAAAAATGCACCGTCTTTCCCAAAACTGCAGGTCAGGAACCTGCAGAGATCAAGAGCTAAGGGATGCTTTGTGGAAGCAGTGGTGATAAGAAAAACAAGGCTACTTCAGATCAGCTGGTCAAAAATAAACCATAGAACTCCTCACTGTAATTACGCCAAGATGATAAAACTCTGAAATCAGACAGAGGTTTTGTTATCCAAAATAAGGTAATCCCACAATAGAGGCACCATATCTGTAATTCTCCTAGGGCTGCTGAATTACCTCAGGCCACTCATTTCTAAGCAGTTAGAAGCTAATGTAAAATAACTCAAAGTTCTTTTGCAGAAAGAAATGCCTGGAGCCTTAACTAGTGCTCAAAAAATTGCTTGGGGGTCTTTGAAAGGGTGATTATGTAAAGGAAAGTGATATTATTAAAATTATAAAACCAAAATACATTAAGGTATATCAACATTAATGGTTGACTCGAGCAATGGGAAAATGTATCTTTAAACACATTTTCATAATTCATTCATATAGTTGCACATGATAAAGAGATGCCGGCAATAGCACAGGCAGTGGAAGAGGAGACAAAAAAAAAATTGTTAGATGTTTTATACCAGTCTAATTGCAAAGAGCTGAGAAGTTTCATTCTCAATAATGTTTACAGAAGGCAAAGAAAGTCCAACTCATCTTAAAAATAAGGGCATGATACCAACTCAGTCACAGCAATGGACTTCTGGCTTTCTTGCTGCTTGGGACTGACTGAAAATCTGGGCAAGATAATTTTCCACTCTATAAATCCACATGTTCTTATCCTGAAAACTAACCTGGATTCCAGCAGCAATTTAAATGTTTTCCCCAGGTATGCAGGTGCAACTCCTGGCCCCTTGGTAGGCCCCTACAGCTAAGAATGGGACCAGTCACTTAAAGTGAAATACCTGCCCAGGCAACCTGATTTGTGATGCTCGGGTCCCTCAGGTCTCAGCAAAATTAGCCCCATTAAGAAGCAAAGCACAGTCTGGTGCCTACATATGGATTTAGCAATTTCACTTTATGTCAGCCAATTAGAAAACACTGGCTCTTTTCCTTTCCCAAATGCTTTCAAATTAATGAGAAAAAAAAATCAAAACACATAGCAAAGACTGAACAAAGATTGGTACTTGACAGAATTTGCATGTAAATCCTCCAAGATTCAATTTTAAGTAGAAGCAAACAAGGAAAATATTTACTGCTCAGCGTTTCACAACCACACCAACCTTATTTAAAGGTTTCAGCGGCACTTACAGGACTGTCCAGTGGTGTTTGCAGTCTGAAAGCTGGGAATGCTGCTTTTTGTTGAATAAATACCAGATACAATTATTACAATAACCTGTCCTAAGAGCAAACCCAAACGTGGCCAAGGAGGTGCTGAGTCCCAGCTGTCCTGTTCTCCCCTCAGACCCTCCCTCACTCCACAAGCCCACACTGACAGCTTCCACGTGCTCCTGGCTCCCAAAGGATTCATGGCAATTGCCAGAGCTCCCTGCAAACTTCCACCAGAGTTCTGTCTTCTGTGAGTTTCTCCCAACCTGGGCCATGCACAGCAGAAAGGATTAGTCTTCCTTGGTCCTCCCGTCCACCTGGGGCACAGGAGAGCCCTGGCTCCTGGGAATGCTGCCTCAGATAAGGTTCAGACCCACTGAACACTTCACTGCCAAATACCTCTGGTTGAGATATTTAAATTTGATGTGGGCTAGAAATATTTCCTCGGAGTTTTAGCTTCATTTCCTTTCAGAGAAACAGTTCTTTCCTTTTTCCTTCAAGCTTATATACTTGAATTACCATATCTCCTTAAGCAGCAAAAAGCAATAACTTCAACAGCTCCAGGAAATATTAGTGGCATTATTAATATAAATAAAGGATTTTTCATAGCATTTTTAAAGTTATTACGAGAAGAGCATAAATAAACCTCACTGATGGAATATTAGTATTAGATGCTGGTGGGAATCAATTGCATGACACAGTCAAGTAAGAAACTTCTTGGGCACATTTGATTCCTGCAACTACCAAATAACCCCATGAACAACTTTGTCCTGTTCAATCTCCTTCTGTTTTGCATTTTCCATTCATTTCCTTCCAGCCTCAACAGTCCCAAACTCAAAAAGCTTCAACTGAACCATAACAAGCCTCACAATAAAGCTCCTCAAGAACTAAAGAAGACAAATGTTCTTCTGGCTTTTAAAACTGCATTTCTCATTAGAAATGCTGCCAGTTGAAACAAATCTTGAAAGGTGAGCATGGGCTAACGGGCAGAGAAGTAAGATGGAAGCTGGCACACCTAGATTTTATTCCTGATCTCTAGATTATTCACTAAAATACTAAATACTGGTTGTTTTCAATCTCATTTAAGAAGTAACTACTTGCAGCCAGGATCACATTCCTCATATAAAGCAGGATGACACAACTGGTACAGAAAATTTCATTCCCAATTTTGGTCTGTTTAGACAACAGAAAACAGGCTCAATAATGAGAAGGCACAGGTACACAAGAGGGAAAGCTGGATGTGTTTGAGTCTCCAAAAGCAGCCAGGGAGTGCTTGTAGCACTCAGATCTCCCAGTCACGTCAGATGAGAACACATGGCACCCTTAAATCAGACACTTCAGAAAGGGGATGTGAGAAACAAGATGTAAATGTTCTCCCACTTTGGCCATACCAGTGATTGTTTTGAATTTATTACTGCTCTGCTGCCACTAATTCTTTATTGTGGAGAGTCAGTGCACTGACAAGAAGCCAGGACTGGGTGTGCTTCCAGGGCAGATGCCAAGAGAGGGCTGGTGGCCTCTGGTCTCCCAAATTACATCTGTAACTTCCAGAAGAGAGAAATCACTCCCAAGTAATACCTGGCCACTCAGGTGAGGATGACCAAGACCTGGTGACCTTTTCTTTGTGACTGGAGGGGAGTTTTGTAATTCTCAGCACAGCAGTGCCTTTGATGCTACATTAAAATGCTGCTTAAGTCTACTCCTGTGACAACTCCTTATTTCAAATGATTGTTTATGAAATTTAATAGCAGCAGTTCATTCCTGGGTGATGGTGTCTTTGACACAGAACACTTAAAGTAAAATGCGAGTGGCATTTTTGTGTGGCTCCTGTACTGAATATGATCATAGCCCCGGCTAATTAAAGTGCAAATGAGCTGTCATTAGGTCTGTATGAGTTAATTTGCCTTCTCAGAGGCCAAAATTAAAGTTATAACACATCTAGGGTGCAGTCTTTCAGGGTGAATTTGCATTACCACATTTGGAGTCTGGGAGCAGCCAGCACCCAGA
The DNA here is from genome assembly GCA_013399225.1 of Rhipidura dahli. Lineage (NCBI taxonomy): Eukaryota > Metazoa > Chordata > Aves > Passeriformes > Rhipiduridae > Rhipidura > Rhipidura dahli. The sequence goes on along the minus strand of VXAC01005548.1, from coordinate 533,369 downwards.
ACCAGCAATTCTGAGACTCAGCCCCTACAGGGCTCTAGAAATTTGGCCATTTCTCTCCATATTTGCTTGTAGGCTGAGCTCTTGTGAAAAACTGGCTTCTGGGGTTTAAGCAAAATTCAGTCTGTAGTATAAATTCCCCATTCTGCAGCTGGAAGTTGATGTCAATAGTTTTCCCACAAACTGAACACGCATCTGGCGTGCCAGGAGCCTCCCTGCCATAAATAAAGAATCTGATAGGGTTTTTTTAACCTTTTTATTGCCAGCCTTACCTAAGTTTGCTGGATCACTATTCATTTACTGGTTTAGACAAAGTGAGCTCAAAAATACCATAAATTCTTTGCCCAGACCTAACATCCATGCCTGAAACTTTTTTCCTTGGAAACAGCTTGGTTATTCAAGTCTGGTAAAAAATTTGCATTTCTTGTTCCTAACCTAGATGAGAAGCATAAAACCATCTACATGAGAAAAAGCTAAGGAACAAAAAAAAAGCCCTCCAGTAGCAATAAACAGATCCCAACCTATTGCAAAGTATGAAAAACTGGCTGCAACAGAATGTGACTGCAAAATGGTCATGTTGTTATGCAGAACCAATATCTTGTTTAAAAATAGTGCCCAGCTCTTCCCTGCCTTCCCTCCTCTGGACTTTTTGTCTTTCTCCTTTCTCAAAATATGAATCTCTCAAGTTATATTAATGAGAGAAATCACTAAATCACTGCTGAAATTGTTCAGGGCCTGGGCAGATATTGGGGTCTCAGAGGAATTATAGACATGAAGACAGTTAACTGTTGAACCCAATATTTATGGTAGTTAATTGACAAGCAGTTAATTACAAGCTACTTTAAAAAAAAAACAAAGCACATTAAACATTTTTCCTTTATGGAGCACATTTTCCCTTCAGTAAGATGCTTACAGGGTGTACCCAGTCAGAGAGAGCCAGACTGCAGCCTTTGGAAGCTGCACAGAATGTCACCTATTTGCTGCTATTTTCCCTGCAAGTTTAATACATCCATCCACCTCTAAATCCACTTGGCTCCATTCATTCATTTACTTTTAGTTTTGCCTTTAAGCATCTCTCTAGATGTCTGAAAAGAAAGAGATAAAGCAATTACTTGATTTCATCCTTGGGATTTTAGCTCTCAGCCTCGGCATGGTGCCTCTTTAGTGCTTGATGAGAGTCTAAATTCTCCTCAGATTAAAGAGGGTTGTCCTCTTTCTCTGTGCATTATACACACGGAAGAGAAAAGAAAAATCAAAGGGGTCCAAACTTCAGTGGGCGGAACTCCACTCAGTTTCTTTCTGCTCTGGAGAGGCTGTGCCAATTTACACATGACAGAGATCTATCTCAAGGTATTTTTCCAGCAGATACATGCATTTATATATGCTTTAAACCCTTAGCTGTGATGTTAGAGCCTGAATGAGTTCCACAATAAACAGCCTCTTTTAAAGCTGTAAATACAGTCCCACTGAGTCAGCTTCCAGCATGAACCCCCCCAGGATGGTTTCAATCCGTGCCCTGGAGATCACTGCCTTTAAACTGGAAGAAGAGGAATGGTTTGCTCAATACACAAAGTAGGGCTGAGCACAGAGAAATAATTAGAGAAAGCTACTGTTGTAGTTCTTGGGTTTATTTCTGTCTGGAAGTCCTTGAATAATGATCCCAAACACACCACCAGTGATTACTGTTTCCCAGTGATTAATCAGCTGCAAAGTCGCCGTCTTTTTCCTTCTTCATCATCTCCCTGGGAGCAGAGTGGGAAGCTGAGCAGTGGCTTTTGGAAATGAAGCATTTTGTTCAGCTGCTCCGTATGAAGCCCACATGGGGGCCATGCATTTCAGACTTGAGCCTCTCTTCCTCGGCCAAAATCCTTAATCTGTGAATTATTTGTACAAATGGGAATTTAAAAGAATTTGCCCTCATTCTCCCCAGTCCCTTCAGAGCCTGTGTTTTTAAGGCAGCTTTCAGCAGCCCTCCTTTTCTGCTCAGCAAAATGTGTGCAGCAAATGCACAGAACTCGGGTGTGGGAGGGAACCTCAAAGGTAAGAGCTCCCCTGGACAAATTCCAGCCTCACAAGTGAGATCAGAGCTGACCCTTCCAGCTATTTTCAGATTTCTCTCCATCACAGGACTGTGGCTTAGGTCCTTCTAGGAAACACTGAGGTCCCCAAACTTCCAGGACCCAGTGGGACTGGTCCAAAGGACTCCCTAATTTACAATCCCTATTTATTCAGTAGTAAGTGTCAATTCAGATGTTTTTCTATGATTCCTAAGTACCCACTTATCCTGCAATAGTTATCATTAACATTTTAACCTGGTAAGCAGGAATCAAATAGATCTCTGTAGGTATATTAAGAGTAAGCAATAATCCACTCTCACATTTTTGATAATATTCTGTCACATCAAAGCTTGCTTTTTCCGCATTTTCAGCTTCTGCTGTGAATAATTTCACCTCTCTTCCAGGAAGTCCACAAATGAAACAAATGAGAGCATACACAAAGATGATTGATCTAAGTGATAGAAATGCAGCAACTAAATATGAATGTATGATAAAATGCAGAAATGCTAAGGCTCTGATTTTACTTAATAAGGAGTATTTTAAATTAACTTACACTGCATTTTCCAATGGATAATCTCCTTTTATCAACTAGGAAGAACCTTACTGATGGTGCACCAAGATGCACTGTGCAAACTTTTATTCCAGAAGCTGGGGAGACAGCTGTAACATTACTCCTACTCAGAAACAGCTTCAGCCCGTAACTTCCAAGGCCTTTGCTCTCACTGGCAAGAAATCTCACTGCTGGGAACCCTGCAGTGTTTTCTGAATGGCTGCTAAATTCAAACTCTCAAATCCTTATCTGCAAAACAGACTCAGACAGACGGTGTCAGACGTGTCAGAGCTCAGCCCTGCTTTGATTCTCCAGGTACAGACACACCACCACAGTAACAGAGAACCCAACGGGATCCGAGCCCCCATCTCTGACAAGAACATCCCCAAACACTGACACTGAGCACTCTGCTCACTGGTACATGACACACTGAACAGAACGAGCACAGAGTTAATACCAAAAAGCAAGAAATGCAGACCTGGAGCTCATGAAGGAAAAGACAGGATATAGATTTCAGGAATGAGAGCTATAAGAGAAGTCTGAGAACCACTTCCAGCTCTGCAGTGGCATCTTACCTGATGTTTGCCATTTCTGACAATAATGCCTGCAGTTAACACATTCCAGCTGGGAAGCAGGACCAGCACGATGGTAAAAAAACCTCAGCCTTTGATGCCCTGATGAAACAAACCTTGGATTTTTTCCTAGATTTGCAAACCACCTCTGTAGAGCACTGCTAGGTACTGTAATGAGCCAGCCCTTCTGGCTGTTCCCAGCTGGGACAGAATTACGTGGCCACGGAGTAACTCCCCTCCTTATGTCTGGAAATACAAAACCAATAAAGGTATAATCTACAGCTTTAAAAAAAAAAAAAAAGGAAAAGCAGGGGGGTTTAAAGTGTATTCCTAAAATAACAGCTAATAGTGTTCTAGTGCACCAGCTCTGGCATTAAATCGTTTCATGGGGGGAAAAATAATTTCTTTTTTAACTCCCATATTAACTGCCTCGAAAATATTCAGAGGTCTTTTCTACTGTAACTTGAAAGGCACATCTCAATTTGCTTGTCATGTCCCTGAAACTGTGACAAAAACCTGCAAAACTCCCATCAGCTGTTGACACGGCTTTGTTTTCTGTAAAGACCCACATAAAAATTGATAGCAAACCTCAGTGCTTCTCTCCCTTCCTGACATAACTTGACCAGAGAATTCAAAGGGGTCAGACCACACAAATGCATGAATCACGTTTGATCCTGGTTTATGGAAGTCAATGGAGTCATACCACAGATGGCCTTTAAATCTCCTGTGACCTGAAGGACCGATCAAATGCACTGCTCGGAGCACACTGGGTGTTTTTTCACCACTGTCACCATAATATTTTAATCTGGAACGTGCTTAGTTTCAAAGCACCCTTCTGAGGCCGTGTTACGGCTGCTTGTATCAGGTGAACACAGCCGTGGTTTGCCCAAGGTTACACAGCCTGTGATGGCAGAGCAGGGAAATTCTCTCCACCTCCTAATTTCACATTTACAAATGTAACAGCAACAGAGCAAGGTGCAATGGTTTTCTTACTCGTAGAAGTCAACCCTTAATCATAAGAGATGCTCATGAGCATCACACAGAACTATCTAAAGATTGTGATAGTGAGTCTACAGACACTCAACAGCATGGAATTCTTTATATTCTTAACACAGGAGCCCATAGGAACTTCTCACAGCTTTTATTTAATACAATCTTAGGAAGGACTGCTCCCAGCTCTGTAGTTTAAAATCTCAGATGCTGATTTTTGATACTCATTTTACAACTAAGTAAATGTTAAATGATATTAATAAGGTAGCAATGTTACTGTACATCATGAAACTCAGCCAAAATGAGAATTAACCTAAGACAGATCAGAAACTGAATGTCACAAATTCAAAGCCACAAACTCGGATCAGACACTTTTATACCTTAAGGGCAGTCAAAGCTGGAAATTTGTGATGAAACTCAAAACCAGGGAAAGCCCTCTGTGCTGTTGCAAACACAGTCAAGAGAAGAAAGAGCCACAGAAACTATTGTGCATTTTAAACAGAAGGAATATCATAGTTCTAGAATTGTATCAGCATCCAGACTTTCAGAAAGGAAAGTCCAGGAGAAAGCTGCTAAACAGAAGACAAAATAAAAACAAAAAAGAGAGGATGGGAGAAACTGAAAATCTCATAGAAGGAGATAAACTCAGTCACAGATCAAAATTATTTTGTCTTCCCCTCCCAGTTTTAGGCAGGAAGGCAGGTCCACCAGCTTTCGGTGGGAACTGGGTGATTATCTCTGCTAGTCCCTTTGGAAAATTCCACCCCCAACTTCTCTACAGGCTCATTTATACCAAAGATTTTTCCTTCTTTCGCGTCTGCACTGAAGACAGTACATATTCCTGAACTGCCTTCACCCCATCTTCTACTTCACTGAAAGCAGACAAAAAATAGCACTCAGTTTAGTTTTCCCTTTTTTAAATCCACATCTTTGCTCCCTGCACTCAGCAATGGGAAACAGATTCAGCCAGCCTTAAAACACTATCTCAGCAACAAAGCATGCAATGTGCTCCATCTCATCTCTCCACTCCAACTGAGTTTACAGCAGTGGGTGGTTTTCAAACCTAACATTTGATCAAAATGAAAAACCGGGCACTCCTTTCACCCCTTGACAGGCAGGCTGATATAAATCACAGCCTTCCCAGCAAGGGTTCTTCCACAGACAATGAGTTGTGGCAGTGCCTCAAAGCTCAGCCCCGGCCATTGTAAGGGAAAGTTTCAGGTTTGTAAAGCAGGCCAGGGCTTTTTACAACACTACTAAAACCAAAAGAGGGAGAGAATTTATGGTATGGTTGTTTGAGGGGAGAAGGAGGTGTTTCCCCTTCAGAAGTTGTATTTGCAGTGCATTGCTCTGGGTAGGTTTGTGCCAGTGCCTGCTTTTAATTTTTTGTATTTCAGTAGCATTGAAATCTCCAAGTTGGGGCAGCCTCAGTGCATTTTACACTCACACACATTTACACATCCTACAAGTTCATTCATTGTTCCATGAGGGGAAAAGAACCTTTTCCTCAGCCACCAGGAGAAAAGTTCTCGGATATATCTGCTCAGGGAGAGGGCTGTATCAGACATCCTGTGGCTGTGATTTAGGAACACAAACAGGGTAGGTAAGCACTGAGCAGTAGCTGTTAAATTGATGTGTGTGTGTGCACAACACCACAGAGTGTGATCAAAGCAGAGCTGATACCGTACACAGCAAAGCTGCCTCTCCTCACTAACCCAGTAACCTATTAGAAATGCCCTCCAGCCTCAACAATTTTAAGCCTTGACTTCAAAAGATCAGCTTATCCTGTAGGGCTAAGCTGAGTGACAGGTGGGGGTCAGGAAGAAGCCCCGTCCCTCCCTGCAGCCGGGGGTGTAGAGCTGCACAAGTGGCCGGGCACGCTGGGGGTCCTGCTGCATCTCTGGAGCCATCTGCAATGGGCCACCTCGGAGCTGGGACACCTCTGTGCCCCAGGCAGCACTCTGGGCAACAGCAGCTGTGTTTATGTGAGGGCTGTGCCATGGAAAGGTGAGGAATCGGGGTTTTTGTGGGAGCCAGCTATGTCAGAGAGGGAGCTGCCTGACTTTAGAGACCTGCTCACCTGACAGGGGTGCAGGGTGCCAGGGAGGGCTCAGCAGTGCTGGGTACACCAGCTGGTCCCTCTTCAACAGATGCACTCTCAAACCCCCAGGGAGTACAGCAAGTGTTTAAAGGGTGCCTATCCCAAAAATCAGTGAGCACTGCTAACAGCTAAGAGCACCATGAATACAGCAGATTAAAGGAGGAATGGAGAAAAGGCTGAGAGCTTAATGTGCACTGAGGAAAGAGGAGCTCTGAGTAGAGAGGTCTGAGAGGCATCCACGTGCAGAGGGCACTCAGAGGTTTTTGCCCCTTGGGGTTTGTGTGTCTGTGATCAAAAGGTCAAGAACCACTGCAAGAGACAGCAGGGCACAAGGTCTGTCACACACAGCCCCGGAGCAGAGCCCAAGCCTTCTCTCCACAGCTGGGGAATGCACAGACACAAGTCACACCTGGTCAAGTATTTCTCAGCACACAAATACCCACCAAGAGACCCAAATTGTACTTTTCCTCTACACTCTCTTCCCAAAAAGAGAGATCTATACACACACACATATATATAATTATACTTTCCCAGAAATGTTGTATAACTGAACTTGAAACACTTTGCTAGCTAACAGGGCATGGTTATATTCCAGCAACACAATAGTTGTTTCCCTCAGCTGTGAACACACCCCCTCTGCCTCACCAGGTTTGCTGATGGCATTACTGTTCGAAAAACACATTCTCATGTAGTGTAAAAATATAAGACATACAACAGCCAGGCAAATGAGGCTATTAATTACCTAATGAATGTACAGTGCTCTTTCTCTGAGAGACTAGAACCTGCTGTACAATCACATTCCCTGCCTCAGAAATATAAAAATCTAGAGGAAAACAAGTACAATTATTTACTCCAAGTACAGATTATGGGGTGGGAGGAGCAATTCAAAATTATAGCCAAACCAGTTAGTCTGTCTTCAGTAAGAGGTGCACATAAAGCTGACTTTGAAAGCCTTTTCTTGTCTTCAGACATGAATTTGGATTTCTGTGGCACACAACTATCTAAGCCAGGCCACTGCTTTAAATTCAACAGTCAACTCGGCAGTACCAGAACTTTCCAGCCACTGAACTTCAGCTGTGTGTCAGTTCTGTGAATGGTAACTAATGCAGGAATATAAACACAAGTCTTGGAGCAGTGAGCTCAGTGTCCTGCAGCTGTGCTGCAGTCGCTCTAAGGGACCCCAGAACATCACTCATGTGTCACTGCACATCACCCTACGAGTCTAAAAACCCATTTTTCAGATATGAGAATTCAGCATAACGAGCCAAAAGGAGGAGAGCAGGAAAACAATAACACAGGCATATGACAAAATCAGTGGGTAATTTAAGTTCTGTGACTGTCAGCATTTTAAACTTAGAGAACAAATACACCAGGCTCCCTGAAAAGTCATCATAATGAGGTAAGAGAAAAGACAATACTGTTCTGTACTCAGATTTAACTACATTACAAAATAATATCTCCTTTCTCCTACCAGCATCAAGTCAATACAATCTGGAGTGGGAACTGATGCTCACACAGCACCAGGCCTTCAGCTTATTTCCATTGCTAACTTTAAATAACAATGCATGAATGGACAAAGTGCCTGGTTTATAGCATCCTCCCTTTCAGCCTCTCCCTTGTCTCAGTTCATTTCCCCGTGGCACGCTTTGTTCTTAAAGCAGTCTTAACCACTCATACATCAAAATATTTAATCAACATTTCTCAGTCAGAAAATAATCCTGCTTTAGACCAATTCAGTGGGAGACTCTGCAGTGGATTCAACATTAAAAAAAAGGGTCAGAATGCATTTCCGAGGGTGCTTTAGAAAAATCAATGCTGGCATGTTTTTTAATGAAAATCAATAAGTGACATTAGATAATGAAACAAACATCCCGCAGCACTGCAGCCGGGCCATTTAGGCAATCAGCTTCAGAAGCAAAGCAGCAAGGTTCTAAGCGGACTGAAAAAAACCTAAATAAACTACTACTTTTTTTCTTCTTTTTTAAAAGAGAGTTTCAAAATCTGTTTCCTGTGCATCATTCCCCCTCCTGCCCATTCCCTCGGTCCCTGCAGCTCCGAGTGAATCAGCCCGGGGAAGCAGCGCGGTGGCTCCTGTGACAGTGTCCCCGCATTGGGAGCCGCTGACCCGTGCAGCCGCCGCGAATGCTTTGACAAGCTGCGCTGCAGCCCCAGCGGGGGACACAGATCCATTAAAGGCTGAAGTTGTGAAACTCTTTAGAAGAGGCCTGTCCCTTCTCAGAGTAATTAATTCTTTGACTGCCACACTGAGATGCGATGAATGAACGCATACTCTGAGGAGTAACAACTATGCTAATATGGAGAAGATGTGCGGACAAAGAATACAAGTGCTCACTTGAATCCGGTGAGAGTCTCTATATGCAAACTTCCCGTGCCCATACACATGCCTGAAAACCACCAGAACTAGGGAGAAGCCCACCTCACAGCCCTGCATTTACACCAGCCCTTAGTTTACACTTGCGTACGCACTATCAGCATCCTGCGGGAGCCACCCGAACGCTTCTGCACAGCCCAAAACCACCTTTGCATCGTTAGGGAACTGCAAAGCACAGCCCCAAAGCTCTGCAAGCAGACACACGCATCCATCCCTCCCGGCCAGCGGGATGCGATCGCAGTGGGACCCCAACACAGCCAGCACCCCACCAAAAGCGAGCACAGAGGGACAGAGCCTGGGGAGCACTGCGGTGGGACTCACTGCAGAGCACAACTGCAGCACCCGCGCTCCCTCTCACAGGCTCTTCCTGCAGGGAAGGAGGAATTCCACTCACTTGGGCTCTGCGCAGTTTTGATCAGGATTTGAGAAAGTCATCCTCAATACCGGACACCTCCTGAAGTCAGTCGGTGTCTTCCTGGGTCTGACTCTACCTGTGCCAAACCGTGTGTTCTGTTTGCAAGATTCAAACCACAGCTCAAATGAAAAAACCACCAACCAACGTTGCAGCAGAAAATCATTTGAGAAAAGGGAATAAAACTACTAACAAGCCACATGCTAAAGTCGCTGATAAGAACGGAGAAACAAGGGCTCATTATTAAATGACATTAATAAACTGACGGCTGCAAGAATAGAACTTTCCACCTCGCGATACCAGCAAACCCTTATCTCCATTCTGTGTGACTCACAGCTCAATAAAAACAGAAAACAAAACGAAAACACAGACAGCTGAAACACAACTGAAATAGAAGCAGTTCTAGTCAGTTCCACTGCTCTAAATCCCACTGTTCCAAAACTAACCAGGAAACAAACAAACAAACAATTCCCTCTGTGGTTTGAAACGTTCCCGCTTTCCAGGAAAGCGAACTGAGCAAAGCCGAGCACAAGCGGAGGAAGCGTTGTAGGCTTCAAGGAGAACCTGCAATATCTGAGGGCACGTTTGGAACAAAAGCCTACCCATGGAGTCAACAAGACGACTGCAAGATTCATTACAAAGTCAGACATGGTGTTTTGGCTCCTGGCTGGACAGAAGGCTGTAACATTAACACACGGTTCATTACAGCAGAATTAGAGCCTGGTTATTCAGGGCTGCAGAAATTAGGGATGGTACACATCAAACGTATTTTCCCAGGAAAACACAGGGCCTCCAGTCCAGCCCTAGAAAATCACTAATTATGGTGCAGAACCCATTTACATTCACAGAATACAACTTCTCTTTGGCAGTTCTTTGTCTTGATTTTTTCCACTGCAAAGGATTTCAAAGTCATCTTCCTGACAAGAAACGATTGGATATTTTCTCATATTGCAGCAGAAATCTGAACAGAATCAAGATATAAAAATACAGAGTAATAGGAATGAATTTAGTATTTTCTCTTAGCAAGCATACAATGATGTTTTATTAGCAGGACAAATTACTTTACACCTCATAAGCAAGGGCTGCTACATTGAATTACTATTGCAATTCAGACAGTTACACGTAATCAATCAAAGAAGATTTTAAGTCATTGCTATTTAATGGCTAATTCCTCAAAACACAAAATAGCTGAGCTCCTGCAATTAGTCTCCTACAGAATGAAAGTAAAGAAGATGTCACAAAATAAGTAAATGAAAGTAAAGCAACCCAAAGATCTTAGGGGAAAAGGGGAGCTTCAGTATTAATAGAACATTGTTAAAATACTTCTAACAAGTATAATATTCTGTATTGATTTCTGCTGAAACCCTCCTGGTAAAATATGCTTTTCAGTATAATGAAGCACATTGCAATCTCATTTTGCAAGTTAGCATGCATCTGAAGAGTTTTTACTGAAAATAGATTCGTCACCAGAACTGGAGAACATAGCTCTACAAAATGCTTCCATTTTCTTAATGGCTATTTATAGCAAATTACAATATTTAAAACCAGCACTGAAAAAAGGCTTCTTCCACTTAGAAATACATGTGAAATACCCAGCTTTAAAACATCTTCCTTATTAACAGTCTTTCTACAACATCACAGTCTCAGTAAGTCAAACATCTTCTACAACATTACAGTAAGTCAAAGGGCTTCTGCAATATAACAGAGATTCCATATTTCTTTGCTCCAGCTAAACTTTTGTGGCATTTCAATTATATCCAGATCTTACAAAAGATACAGATAAGCGAGGCAGTGGCTCAATAACATACATCTCTCGTTCTCCATTTCCTTCTGAAAAGAAATAAATCAGGTTTTTGATGCTGCTAAGAACCCAGTGTTTGCAATTCCTTCTCCAGTGAGCTCATAAACTCATTTCTGAGCTTGCAAATTCATACCCAGCTCCAGCTCCCTGCTGCCTGTAATGTGAGCTGGCCTGGCTGCTCACGGACAAAAGCAGGATAAAAAGTGTCAAGGGATAAAAATCCAGGTGTTTCCATGACTCACACGTGAAAGCATCACTTGTCTTTCAGCCCATGAGCCTTTAAAGGAGGCGAGAAGGGGACAATTGATGAGGGATGGTTGAAGGACAGAAAATGATATGAAAGAAAGCAATATGGGAGGAACTGGGAAGAAGTGGACTCAAAGCCAATACAACATTGTCTAAAGTCTTTCAGAGCGAGCCACAGAGGGGCATTAACGTGCACTGGGGACGAAGAAATACGCTGCCAAGTGTTTATAATGTGAAATGACAAGCTCACGAAAAATACCAGTTATTACACTTGTTTCTCTTCCCCATGCGCTGCTTCAGCAGCCACTTGCTCAGTTCTCTTCTTGAAGCTTGCTGAGCTGATGTGATGAAGCCAATGAACCCCCAGGAGCAGCTAGCACATTTTCTAAGTGGCTGGCTGGCCACTGGCAAGGCACTGCTGCTGCCTCGGCTGGATGGACAGCTGCCTCTGCCCAAAGGCCAGTGATGAACAGCTTCAGAGCCCTCCATCCTTCCCCTGGCAGTCTGTCACTGAGCTGAAAGCCACCTCCCCATCCTCCTACCCCCTGGTTACAGAGCAGGGCACCAGTGAGCACACAAAGCCCAGGGAACATCCCCACCACCTCTCAGCACACAAACACGTGCACACTAAGTGCGAGGCGGGCAGAGAAGCAGTTCAGCAAAATACTTTCACAAATGTTTTCACATACACTTTTTTTTTTTAAATTTGCAGGGAGGGAACAGTCAGGAGCACGGTTTGAGTATTTTAAGCATAAAGAAGTGCCAAAGCAAACAGCTGAATGAATGCACTGGTTCTCTGACATGCTGCCATCTTGATTATTGCAGAGGTAGAATGAAGCCCCATCCTCTCACAAAAAGAAAGAACAATGACTTCTATAGCCCAAAGTACCCACTCCAATGCCACACTGACAGAATACTCCATTTTCAGCTTCACATTTATTTTCAAGTACCAGGTGGAGAGCAGCCCAATTACAGTAAATCTTACTCCAAAAGCATCAGCTGAATCCAGCTTCTCACCCATGGCCCCAAGTGTCATTCTGACCCTGGGATCCAGGATTCCTGAGGTCAGACCCCCCTTTAGAGCTCACAACCTTCCACCATCAACCCCAAAGCTCTACAGACTCATCAGCTTCTCAAGCTTTACCACTTGCCACCTTGGTGATAAATTCCAAGTGATTTTACTAAGCAGCAGCAAATATTTCATTGCACAAGAACGATTTAAAAAAAAAAAAAAAAAAGAACTTGGGCAGGGGAGAGGGAGAAGTCTTTAAAGATTTTCCCTCTTCCCTCCTTCTCCTGAATCACAATTCCATTTCATAAAAGATCAAGAGGGACCTTCTATGCCAATCTGTACTATTGGAAGTATAATGAAAAAGTCAGTCACTTCCTCAGTTACTGTGAGGGAACGTAAGTGAATTCCACAAAGGAACAACTGAAAGCAATCAGATTCACTTTCTGCACAGCTGGGAGAAAAGCAATGCTCTTACTTAAGAAAAAAAGGATTAAAAACCAACTTAAATTTGCTTTCTTCGGAGCCATCAATCCGTTTGAATGGAGAGAGCCCACCTTTCAACTACAAACTGGCAGAAGTAGTGAATCATCACAGGAAATGCTGTGCCCTTCAAGGCTGTAATAAAAAAGTCCTCCAGGATTTTTTTCCAGGGGTAGAACGCCCTCCACATCTTGAACAATCAACATCCTCCTTTATCCACTGTACACCAGTGCCCTTGTTTGCTTGCTGTGGCTGGCAGAGGTCACCACAAAGCACACAGCTAACGAGAGGCTCAGTTTATAACCTGTCTCAGGCCTCCAGTTATTAGATTAATTTTCTTGCAAAGGGACATTTGAGATACTCCTCCCAGAGAACACAGCACACATCAGCTCCACAGCTGAATGGGTCTGAGCAGCCCATTCTGGGTGAAAGCACCTCCACACTGAGTATGCCCAGCAAAGAGTCCTTCTAAGCGATTCCAGGAGTGCTCCTGTAAGGGCTTGCTGGACTTGGCAATTTGGTGAGAGCTGGAGGGTCAGTCTCCAGCTCACGGGTCCCTAGCAGGATACAAGGCAGGAAAACACCCATTGGAAAAGGCTGCCCGGGGGAAAAGGCAAATAGATGCCCTGTTTGGCTGTAGTGCCATTAGCCCGAGGCAATTCACACAGCTGCCTCAGCCCCCCGGGCACCCAGAGAAAGGGCCAGTAAGGAAAATACCTGTACTGATCAACTCAGCAACCCTCGCTGGCAATGACTAATACCCTGTGTGGGCTGGCAGGATGTGCCAGCTGTGCCCCCCAGTCCAGCCCTGCCAGCAAGCCGGGGTACCCCAACGCACAGTGATGGTGCTGCAAACCAAGGAATCCACACTTCCCTCCCTTAGGATCACTGCACACCCCTTCAGGCACAAACTTCTGCAAGGGCAGCTGAGGAGCACAGAATAACCAGAACCAACCTAGCAAAGAAAATCCACAGCTTAGCTACAGCTGAGAAATGCCCATACGAAATACTCCAAGGGGACACCCCTGAACTCTGCCTCCACTAACACACAACACCCATGGGACTGTAAAAAGTGAATCCCAGGCTGAGTGAGCTTCTTCTCACCTCGACTGAACAAACAGTTCCTAGTTACAGCACTGTCACAGATGGCAAAGGAGATCAAGAGAAGAACCATGTCCAGCAGCCATTCCTGGAGACAGGGAATGATGTCCTGCACGCCACTAGGATGCACTCCTCCCACGGGCACACTGCCTTCCCCCACTGCCATGCACCTGGCAGCATTCCATAGCTGCTCACCAACTGCTGCAAGAGAGAATACCAACTCTGTGCAATCTGACTGGGGGAGAGGTGAAAAAGGCAAGGGAGATGCAGAATTACTTTTCCATTCAAATGTGAAAATCCAGAGATATGCATGGGTACAAGTAAGGGCAGAATAAAGCCTTAAATATTTAGTCTTTGAAGCTTTCACACTAATCACTTAAGCCAACACAACATCTTAAAAATCTACAGAATTATCCAAAGCCTTTCTGTTAAGCCAGTTCTAAGGATACAATCAGTTCCTCTCCCGCCCTGACATCACACAAAGCGACTCAGGCAGCAGTTAATAAATCTAAGCCCCTGTGACAGATTTCATCTTCCACAGGGGAAAAAAGCTGCAGAGGAAACCGAAAAATAAAAGAGGATCTGAGGAAAAAAAATCTATTCATTGATCAGGAGAAGGAGAATGCTAAATTCAGCTGGCAAACAGCAGCCTGGCAAAGGAGCCATCGACACCACTTCCGAAGGTGCTGGCACAGCTTTGTCCTGGGTTGGATCAGAAAACCCCAGCAGAGGAGCTGCAGGTTTTAAATGCACCCATCCAGCCCTGCAGAAGTCAGAGCCAGTGTTTTGGTGCATTCAAAACAGCAGTCTCTCCTGCAAATCCAGACTCACATCCTGAAATTCCTCAATGCCAAAAAATGTGACAAATGACCAGCTCCCCTGTAACTGGCATTTTGTAGGGGAGAAATCCTCACCTGCCACAACAGAGCCAGTCCCACAAAGGGAGAAGTGGTCACCTTCTTTTCACTGATCTCTGTAAAACAATTTACAGTAATCTAAAAAAAAAATACTTAAAAGCCATAAAATTAAAGCAGCCTTTCTCCTATGCTACAGAGGATTATACAGAAACTCAAACACAGACTTGCTGAGGAGTGGAAGGGGTTAAAATCTGTGGAGAATGAGAGAAAAAGGCTAAAAAGCAGTTAATGTTGAAAACACTAATTTCAGTCCATTTGTGCATTCAAAGGCATTCCGGTTTGAATTTCTTCAGTGAAACCAGATGTCTGCAGCAATCATCAGAATGCACAGACTACAGCACGATCAGCTTGTCCTGGGCACAAGCTCCAGCACATCCAAAGAAACTGGGGACTCTCAGAGAGGAAGCAGCTAAATGCAATAACCTGGTGATTGCTCAGAAACACAGCTCTCAGCGCAGGAATCGGGAGGGGGATGGAAAAGGACAACAGCAGTGATGAATCCTGAGCAGTGTCTGCGTCTGAACACAACTGTGAAAAAAGCACATAATCAAGAGACAAAAAGCTTCCCAGGGAATTAATGATCTGGTTGCTCTGTCATTGCATATAATCAAATAGATGTTATAACAGTGAGACAGCCCGTTACAGAGACAGCTGTAATAATTAGAGCTTTAACAAGCTCCAGCACAAAACTCTGCAACATGGCAGTGTCATGATCATCTTCACTCTCAAGCTGTCCAACTGAGAAGAGAGGTTGTGCTTTTATTAGCTTATATTAGCACACCACTTATCTAGTTTCTAAAAGCAGAATTAAAACCTTCTGCCATGTGCTGACACCTGGCTGCTGTCCAAGCTCGTACTTCATTTAGCATTATCACTGAAAAATGCGAGGCTTAGGCAAGACTGGAGGGAGATGAGAAGACAGACGGCTGCCCATTACTGTCAGCTCATTTCACGTGCTCACTTCTCCAGCCTTCAGGAGACAGGGATCTGCCAGAAATCACAGCAAGGAAAATTAAGGTTACTGAAGTCACCAATTCAGGCTGTTGGATCCCTCTTTTTGCCCCCAAAAGCTTGTCCCAACATCAATTCAGAACAAACAGCCTGGATGCAGATGTAACCCCAGTGAGGAATTTTCTGCGCCTGACAGACAGTCTGTGCAAAACCAGCATCCCTCCTGATGCATTCCCTGACTTCAGGAAACAAGATGAGCACTTTCTGGAAATGGTAGCCCAACACATCAGCTTTGCATACAGTTTCTAACACCATTTCCCACAGCTGACTCCTGCACCACTGCTCCAGTGCTACTCCCAGCACAGAGAATTTTCCAGCTCAGTCCCAGGTCCGTACAGTGACACTGCTCACCCCCGGCTGAGTGCACTCCAATAGCCTTTTTTTTTTTTTTTTAACCACATCGTATCTTCTCCCTTTATTATAATATCAAATCCCCTTTTCCCTGTGTTCCCAAGAACATGGGGATATAGTGGTAGAGCAAAGCTACCTTTTAATGGATTTGTGAGCCTCCAGCTGCCCTGTTCTCCCATTCCAGAAGCTCTCTGAACCTTGCCAGAGCAGCAGTGTTTAACATGCTAAGCCAAGGTAGATGACAAACATGAATATGGTGATTTGCTCATCAAGCTGCGTACATAATCATTAGAAAAGTAATGAACAAAGAACACAACAGGCCAGAAAAAAAAAAAAAAAAAATTGAGCAGGCAGGGTCACGTATTTCAGCAAAGTCTCCTGTTTATTAATTAACTGAGAGAGCTTTTCAGAAACCTTATAGCAACAGGGATTCCCATTTATTCCAGGTGAGCACAGTTTAACTGCTGAAGATCTCTACCTGGAAGAAAGGGTTTTTGATGTCAAGGGGAAAAAACTAGGAAATTTAAGAGTTTGAAGGGAGAAAAAAGTTAAGAAAAATACCACCACTGTCTGTCATAATGGTCCTGCAGCAGGGGGAGGAAATCTCTCCCCCTCTCAGCCCTTGGTTATCTGAGCTGCTGGATAAAACTCCACGAAGCCATCACTGCAGTGACCATTCCCATACCCTCAGACACTCAGAGCAGGACCTGCAGAGTACACCCACCCTGACACCTCTTTCCATCAGGAATGCCCTTCATGGAGAAAGGAAGGATAATAATAGCCAAGACTTATGGTTTATCATTCTCCTGACAGTCAGAAAGTAAGTCTGAAGTGAACTCCTTTCATCCCTTCCCAGCCTTTCTCTCTGGCTGGTGCATGGGGGTAATTAAAGTATTTTACTGCCTGACTGACAGCTCAGTGCCCCATGAGCCACAGAGGCTAGTAAAGGGCATGCATATTCCACAAGGAATGTAAACACAGCCATGGCAAAATAGTCAGCAGTCACCTCCATCAGCATTCCTAAAAATCAAGAAACACTCTGCAGAACTTCCTTTCCCTCCCTCCATTGATTTTTATATTAAAAAAATCAGACCCAGTCTCAAGTGAACAAAGATAAGAGCATGAACGTTCTTATTTTGCTCCAAGCATTCAATTTGCTAACGCATTTTAGCTAAAATTCCTGCTTAGTCACGCCTGACACAATCTAGTCTTTTAGGCAAACATTCCCTCCATTCTGTGGGCTGTGGCTGCCAGCCAGCTTTCAGTTGATGCACCCAGGGGTTTTTTTCTGCTGGTGCCCAAGCACAGCGAGCTCCCTCGAACCTGCTCTCCCACAGCACTGCCACCCCTGCAGATGCCTCTCTGTTTCTAAACAAAGCATATGCACATTTATGTACAGGCAGGTCTAAATAATGCACGTTCCTTTTAGAGATATCTCACAGAAAAACTTCTATGCACAGGAAATAAACGTATGTCCTGAAACAAATCTTCCTGCAAACAGCCAAAGGACATTATTCTTCACCCTGGAATTAAAGCTTTGTTGTAGGTGGATTTAAATGAAAGGTTTTGTCTCTATGGAAATATGCCAATAGAAAAAAAAATAATTTGTTAAACAAAACACAAACCCAAACAATTTCCAAGGCTCCTACACAAGGCAAGTGAAAAAGGACAGACCCAAAGCTTCTGATTCAAAGTCAGGCTCTGAAATTCTGTCACTGAACACACTGTTCAGCTGCACTTCCTTCTCAGCTGACTTCTTTAAAGTCCAGTGAGTTTTGTTTAAGATCCCAGACAAGATTTGTACCAAACAAAAGGGCAAAAGATGTCCACCTGAGCACCGTTCTCACTGCTGGGTCCTGCCTAACTCAGGGCAGAAGCCTGCTAAAGAAAAGTGCAGAGAGAAAGAAAAGAGGAAATGAAGCTTTTCCCTGTTACCTGCAATAGTGCTCTGTGGATGGTGGGTGGCAAAGCAGCTTCCAAACAAACTCTGCCACAGGGGCAGTGGGAGCTGGCACACAAAGACAGAAAGGGAAACCAGCCCAACTCACAAGCAGCTCTCACCGATGCTGAGGTGAAACTCTTCTGCTCTTGGCAGGCGGCAGGTAATTCCAGTGGAGTCATTAAAAGCTGGGAAAGAAACTCTCTGCCCCTCAGGCCACCAGGAACCTCTGCTGCTGCTGGTGCAACGCAGCCATGCCCTGTCCTTCCCAGCACTTGGGAAAATCATTAGATCTCCCTTCTCTTCCTGGGCTATTCTTAGGTTTCTCGTGCCTGAAGCGGCGAGAGGATCGAGTTTCCTCAAGTTAAAAGAGCACTGAGGATGTCTCTGAACAATCAAATTCTTCTTCTCTTCTAACAGCAGCAAGTCTTCTCTTCAGCTGTGCCTGCTCAAGGTTTTTCCAGAAATGCAAGAGAATAGAGCCTGCTCTGGAAACTGTTAAATGTTCCCCAAAATATCATTCATTTCTGAGTGATTTTTTTAAGATAGTTGGTCTGTTGCCTCAGCTCTAATTACATTTCTCATGTCAATTAATTAAAACCATGCTAAATGAAATGCCAGCTTTTATTTAAAGTTTAGGGGGAAAAAATCATGGGATACAATTAGATGTTACCAGACGTGATCTCAGCAGGTTTTCAATTATTCTATGTATAATACATCCCTAATTCAATACAAAGCTGTAATTAAGAATGTAATTAACTTGTGGCATTCTACTGATGTCATACACCACAAGAACACATAATAGTGCAGAATCCTTAATGGATTGGTCTGTTTCATTGGGGATGAATTAGGCACATAAAAATAATTTATTATGAGAGCTCGGCCAACGTAATGGCCACATGCAAAAAACAAAGCATGAAACCAACTTTGTCCTGTCAAGGACAATCTTGGCCAGAACCCAAACCTGCACCTGCTAGCCATGGCATGGAATTGGTGATTTACCTTCAGAGTCAAGGGAGAGCTGCCTGGCTGTGTGTGCAGAGCTTGGGGACAGAGCCCAGGGGTTGGAGAGGAGCACGGGAGCTCAGCCAGGTCCTTGCTGCAGCCTGGCCGGAGCAGCCTCTCTGAGCAGCAGCGGCAGCAGCAATGGGAGCTGCCTGGTGCTGTTTGGTGATGGGCTGAGCTGCTCCCTGTGCCCATCAGCTCCCAGACCTGAAGGGAGCAGAGTTTCTGGGCTGGCTGGCTGCATTAAAAGCCTCCATTTCTGTCTGGGTTTCATCCCACACCGCAGCACATCCAATCTCTATCACACCACCTCAGCTCAGAGAAACCCTCCAGGTCACTCCTGCTTATTAAAGGAAGGCTTCTGAAACACACACTGCTCTGCTGTGCTGTCTAAATCAAAGATTTCTCTTCTCGTTTACAATTATTTGGACACCACCATTTCCTCAGGTTTTTTAATATATGACATTTAAGGGAAGGAAAGGAGAAGGTGCGTTTCCTGAGGAAACCAAAACAGGTCCCAGAAGAAAGCCCCCAGAATGACAAATAACTGGTCTCTGTTCACGCAGTAAAATAAAAGAACCTACAAAATATTTATTTTTCTTTCAAGCAAGCCCTCCTGAAAGAAGAATAGGAGGATAAAAGCTTAATTTATCAGCTAAAGAACCTCCCGCACCATTGTTCAATGGTGGTGTTTCAGTAAACAGATGAAAATACAATTAGGTAAGGCACTGATGGGTACTCTAGGAAGTATCAAGGAACTCTAGAGCCATTGAACAGACTTCTGTGAGACTTAAAAAGAGGACACTCCTGTTTTTCTTTCTCTCTAAACACTTAGTATTTCCCTTTTTAAAAAAATAAGTTAATTAATGGAGCGTCTTGAGCCTATTTCCGCTACTTGCTGAAGGAAATTACCACTGACATTCAAATAAAGTTCCATTCTGTAAGCTGACTGTAAGGAACTTCATACAACAGACAAAATAATTCTCAAAGCGTTAACCACGACACTCAAAAAATCTCTAAGTAGATTTTGTCAGCCTCACTGCCAATAGCTTAATTAGCAGGAATATTTATAAAGATCTTAAAGGAAGTCTGACTTTTGTTGTTGAAGCCTAGAAAAAAATTAAATTCAAACCGAAAAAATGCATCACATTAAAAACTGGGGGAGGTTCTTGCAATATTTTTATCAACCACACAGATCAATACCATTCCTGACCTTCAACCAGCCTTTCCTGCAATGTGTCGACTCCTCATTCCCTGACAGCTGCTAAGAGCTTTTCAGTGGATTCTACAGCATCTGAAATCTGGTGGGGAAAAACATATTTCTTCTGCATGCAGTGTGCCACAAGGGGAAGGCAGATCCTTCTGACACTGCTCAGAGCACACGCAGCAAGCCAAAGATGGCCACTTGATTAATTTATAAGCAAAGGTTGCTTTGAGATTCATTTTTCCCTGCCCTCTGTTCAGACACCTGAAGAGAAGTCAAGAAGCCCCAGGTTTTCCTTCCCCTGACCTGTATTGTTGATGAATTTTCACAGCATTCACAGTTCCAAGCTGTTTGCATTTGGGTCCAGCACCAGGTCTGCCAGGTACCCCGACACCCTTCCACTGAACCCTCCACTCCCATCTCCTTCTGTTTCCTCACAACTTCACTCTCCTGTGCTGAACTGTCAGCCAGTGAAAGGGAAACACATCAAAATACCCAGCACGCTAATCACCTGAACATCACCAATATAAAAATGTTCTTGAGCTCATCTAGCCACAGAGATTTTTCTCCTCTGAGCAGTTATCACATACAGACACATTCAAAAATTACCAGACACAGCTCTTTCAGTTTTCTAAAATATCCTTCCAATAAACCTGAACCAGATGTTGTCTTTATATATTTTGCTAATGCTATCAGTTTTTAATCAAAATGGAGCTGAATTCATGGTCTTAGTTAACAGCAGAGCTTCTCTGAATCACAAGATGTCTCTTTCAGATCAAAGTGGCACAGAAAGAGTCTGAGTTCAAATTTATTTTCCTGTATCCAGGGTCTTTGGGATTCTTACCCTTTTTCCACAGCTCAAGATGTTGGCACTTCATGAATCAATCTCAAAGGATATTAAAAGCAGCAGGGATAGCCTACAATGAGCCAGAAGGTTCCTTCACAAAAAAAGAATGTTAAGTTTGCCAAGGAAAGCACTAAAAAAGTAATAAGGAAATCCAGACTTAAACTTAATTCATCCCCACATACATATGCATTAAGATACAGCCTTTAATGACAATTTATTTCTTCCAGAGTACTTCTGAGTGAGGCTGACAGAACAGACAGCTGCTCACCATTTCTTTATCATTATGTATAACCCCATGCAGGCATTCAAGACACAATACTCAAGTGTTGTACTGAATTATGAAAATTCTGATAAACTTTTTAGGCAGCTTATCATGGCACTATAGAGCACACTTCAGAAATATTAATACATTTACTTACACAGCCCTTTGCTTGAACAGAATTTTCCATGATTTTAAAAGGCTGAACTGCAGCACAGCAAAATTAGCAGCTACACTCTCAGAAGCATCTGCTAATACAGATGCCTAATTTAGAAAACCTGTGGCCTGATTTTCTGAAGGATTCAGTATTTAGTTCAAGTTCTGACCAAATCTCCTGATTACATTAGGGACAGCTCTAAAAAATATCAAATATAACAGAAATGTGCCCTTTTTCCCCTCAGCACAGTGCTGTGCAGCAGGAACACGAACAGAATGTAATTCCCCAGTGTGTTACTAAACTTCTGTTTATCCTTCTACAATCTTTGCTCCTTCCATGAGACACAAGTTAACCTGCAAACTTATCCAGCACGTTTGGCTGCAGCGAGGGAAGATAAAAGAAGGATTCAGAAAACGGAGTCCTGAACGCCAGGGGAAATTTCTGAGGGGAAATAAAAGATGCCTAGAACCAGATAGGCAGAGGATATCTCCCTTCTGTGGCTTGCATTTGCTTCCTGAGAACAAGGCTGTGGTTTTGAAGGGCTGCTAAAAGCGTGTTGTAGGATGCTGCCACCAGCACCGGGTATGAAACACAGCGACAGCCACATCATGCCCAGAACTGTCAGATCCCCGGCTAAACCCGCCGAGCCCGTGCCACCCGCACACCTTCCAGCTTCTGCAGCCAACACAGCCCAGGCCCACAGACAACACAATACCCTCCTTCAGCCCAAAAGCTGGGATTTTTTCCCAGGAAGCTATCCATCCTGTGTGCGAAATGAGACAGCGGGCCCGTGGATAACCACCTGTTCCTTAACCCTTGGCGTGCCCCAGAGCGCTTCCTCCTCCTCCTCGGCTGGGTGAGGCAGCACAGAGGAAGGGGATCTGCTGCTCTCTGCCTGCAAACCAGGCCCACCGTGGCTCAGGAAGAGGAACAAAGGCAGGACAACCCACATGGAACAAACCCAGGACAATCCACGTGCAGCTCTGCTACCCCAGAGGGAGCCTGCTCCCCGCAAAGGCAGGACCCTCAGAATAATGCTGCTGCCACCATCTCAATTCTGCATTAAGAGCGGACTAAACCCAATTTTCAGACTCGAAAAGTCTGGCAACTTTGAATAGATTTCTCATGGAATTAGACCAAAAGCTTCAAAATATTTTCATCCCCCTTTTTATGTGCCTTTTTGTAATGCAGGGACATGTTTGCAGGAGTTATCTGCAGTCATGAATCTTACTTAGTAAAAATGAATGCTAGCATTCATACATCATCATCACTTCAGAAAGAGAGATTAAGGAAAACACCATCTATCTTTGCCTCCAAAAATGAAAATCACAGGATTTAACCCAACTGGTGCTGCTCTTGGAAATGTTTCTAGCTGGCTAGAACTCAGGATTCTCTAGCTGCCTTTGTTCTCAGAAACAACTGAACCACTTCACGGAGACTTTTCCAAAATCAGTCAGAAAACGCGCAGCACGAAAAACCTCTGCTAAAACTGCTACAGCTTGAGAAAGTCCCATTTTAAAAGTATTACAGTGCGAAGTGTTGTAGCTGTGACTTTCTGATCACAGAGATCTGTCACTTTTTAGATAGAAAAATGTGATTAGACTCATTTTTAAACTACCAATTCCGAGCAAAACCCCCTCGGTTTTACTGCACTTCCCTGACTTCTTTTTCAACGTAACACCTATCCACTAGGAAATATCACATATGCAATGAATTAGACCACAGTCCTTTCATCTCCAACTGCTTTGAAATGTCACTATAGTAAACCCAGTAGAGTTTGTTTTCCCAATGAAGAAAGATTTCTCCACTAAACCTTCACATTGTGAATGTACCATGTGGTTTGCATTTTCTGTTCTTCAAATTTTCTGTTCCCAAAAGCTCACACTGTTTGATTTCCTTTTCAGTTTAAGAGGAGCTAAAACCTGAAATGTGGTGAGACAAATTAAAAACTATAAAGGGGAGTGGGGTGTGGGAGGGTGTATATTCACCCTGTACTTACGTAAAGAACTGTACCTATCACTTATAAAGAAAGTAATTACCAAGAAAGGAATTTCCAAAATCACTTCAGTTCTAGCAGTGCCAAATTACACCTGAACTAGCTCCCCTCTTCCAACAAAGGAGTATGTAAATGCTGAGGGGGAATTAATCATAAACTATTCTCTGTTTGTAAATAACACCACGAATGTCTGACACATCAAATCCACTTCTCTTCATTGGAAGGGAAATTGCATGGAAAACAAGGTGGGCTGAAGACACTTTACCAAGCAGCCATGACTTGTTAGGTAAATAAACTCTGTCAGCCAACAGCTTATGCCAGTGTCTTGGCAGTTCTTCAGGTACAGGTTCTAACACTAGAATCTAATCTTTGATTTTGGAAGAGTACAGAGTCATAATATAATGAACTAGGAAAAGGCAAGAGAAACTAATGAGCACTGGTGACCCAGGGCTTCAATGTGACACACCCTTACTAAAGGAGAAACGAAGGGAGGAGGTGCAAGAACCGCAAAAAAAGGCCAGAACATTCCCGAAGTCCAGATGGGTTTCAAGCACTGCTGAATGGATTTGCTCTAGAAAGCTGAGAGATGCATTGCAGGGTCTAGATCAGGATCCAAACTTCAGAGGCACTCAGGACTTGTAGATCCAACTCCACATATCTCAGCAACTGATCAAGGTGGATCCTCCTCCTCCTCCTCTCAAAACAGAAACAAATCAATGTAAGTACTGTTCAAACCATTTGCATTTTGTGACTTTCCTGAATGACACTGTCTGAAGGCACGATTTCTTTACCTCAGACCAGTTCTGATCTTACTGCACTACAGGACCCCAGTTAAATGTCATCTGATGATTCCTATTAAAGTGCCACAGTTTCATCGCTACAGCTAATTTAATTCTAAATGAATTTTCAAAACCAAGACTGAAGTTCAATGCAAGCCTGAAGCTTTGAGGACCCGAGAAGCTTTGAGCCTGAAATACAGCAATATCCAACTTTAATCCGTGAAATAGCCAAGGCAACAGACGAATCTCTGGCTCTTTGAATAAGGGTATAATGCAATAAAGACCTTCCAGATGGACCTTGCACCATAGGTGTTTCCACATTTGTCTTTCAAGACCAGTCAGCACCATCCTTTTATCTCCAGACTGCTCATGACACTCCAAAGGAAAAATGAGAATATTCTAATTCCATTATGTCACATACAATTGGAAAAATTCCTTTTACCAGCCTGCTGACCTTCCAAAGCACAACACATCAGCTTATGGAATCAGTATGAAAATGTGACTAATGGGCACCTGCAGTGAATTGTTGAGCACTATCATGTGATCCTGATCTTTTATCAGAGCAGGGTTATCCCTCTATGAAAATGAAACAGCAATAATTCCAGTAGTCCCTGATCCGCTGCAGGTACTAATGTAAAAGGAACTTGCAATTTACCCCAAAGTAGAAAATGTTTTTCCTATCCACATTATGATAACAAAAAGGTAATTAAGTGCTATAGTCAGTCCCATTTTACAGATGAACAAATGAAATCTGACAGGTTACCTCAGCATTCACATTTGCACATACAGCTGGGGAGAGAATTACAGAAAATAGGCAACACCCCTTAGAATTCCTTGCTCTTTCCTTTTCTCACTGTGATGGAATGACAAGGGAGCATGTTCAATACATGGGGAGAGAATTCCCTATTTCTGAATTCCTTTAATAGCTTTCTTTCTGAAATTATCAAGGGTGTAATTATGGAAAAGAGAAGCACAAAGGCATTTAATACAGTATGAGCTCAGTAACATCTGTCAAAAAAGACTCCTTTTGAGCACCTATAAAAGATGGAAAATATAGCAATTAGTCACTCTGCCAAATACAACACAACTTAGTGTTTTAATAGTAAAAATAACGCCATCTAGAAGACAAAGATTTGAAGATCTGCTATGAAGGCACAGTAGGATGGACACAAGAGACCCAGTCAGAAACAATCACAAGCTCATGCAGTGATCAGCTTTTCCAGGAGGCAGAGGCTTTACACTCAGGTTAGGCAGTGCAGACCCCTTGGCTATTGCTGCCAAAGCCTGTCACACACAAAGTCACCCAACGAGCACTTCCCAGCACAGACAGTGGCCAGAAAACGTGGGGCCCTCTCTAGTTGTACCCACCCCTACACTGATGAGTGGAGTTTAAAGCCCAAATTACAGCTACACACAAAGAGAAGCACTTTTTCCATCTGAACAGCTCAATTCTGCCCACCTGGATCCATGGAACATCATCACATTTCACACCCCACCAAAAGAGCAAAGGAGATAAAGAAAGGCTAGATTAAACTCATCATTAGAAATGTAGGAATGCAAGGAATAACAACAAGGTAAACGAGGAAGTATGACAAAGCTGTAATACAAATTGATTGCCTACAAGACTTTACATAAATCTGCAGCAAAATTGAAACCCCCATGAGTTTTTAAGATGATACTACTCACAAGTAGATATCCACCCTCACCAAGGGGAAGCCAAATTCAATCTCCCTCTTCCCCAATGTTCTGATCAGTGAAAATTAACAGGTATTGAGAAGTCAATACTATATTACCTTCTCCACAGTAGTTATTTAGTCTATTTGCTGCTCTTTATTTCGTGCCAACAGAGTGATAGGTCATTTGTTTCCACAGTGCAAAAATCAAACATTCTGGCTCTTTCCGCAGAGATATGAAATTAGAAAGTAAAAAAACACCACTTCAAGTCGTGCAAAAAAGAATAAAGATGGATAAGGCATAATTACTGCATCCACCAGCACAGCCACAGCACCAACCCAAGGACAGCTGGAAAGGAGAGTGTGGAACAAACACACAGCAAACACAGGCCACTGGTCAGGATTCAGCCTCCAAACAACTCTGATGGCATGGTAAAACAGTGACTGACAGGCTAATTCAGCTGCAGACAGCAGGAATTAAAACTGGTAATTAAATAAGAAAGCTATAGGGCTTTACTCTATATCCACTGATGGCAAGAGGGAGGTTCCACCTGGTTACAGCGGGCACTGGAGCAGGGCACACCACAGAAGGTCTGTGTCCACCTGTCCAGCTCTGCTCCTCCTCCATCACTGCTCCAGGACAGCATCCTGGAGGGACAGAGCGTGGACAGCACAAGGATGGACACTGCCCAGGTCAGACCCCTGCAGAGAACATCTGGAACTGCCAGAAGGGCAGAGCTCGCCCTGGCATGGCACGTGCCCAGGGCACAGCAATTTTCACACGTTTCAGCCCTAAGGACACATCAACTCTTTCCCTGTCATAAGCAAAATTATCCTTTCAGATGTTGCTAACTTGACATCCCATCAAATCACCCATGGTCTGTTTTCTCAGCAACCACACAAGTCTCCTCCTGGCATGTTTCAGCAGGGTATCAGTGCTTCTCAAACAAGAGGTCAGCAACTACTTTTAAACAAAGGAAAATCCAGAGTTTCTACCCACTGCCCCCCTCCACAAGCTCTGTTCTTGTAAACCACTGAATTCTTGGCTGAAGTTCTGGAAAAGAAAAAAAAAAAATTATTCAATCTGAGGCAGATGCTTGGCACGGAATACTTTAGCTGAAACAGTTAATGGTTGGGGAATTTACAAGAAACTAAAACCAAACTCTCCTAATGACAATTCTAATAAGAAGTACTGCTACCAATCCTGTTTGTAACAATAGTGCAAAAAACTCAGGGTTTGGGGCTGTTTTTTTTATTTGTGGGGGTGGTGATAGTGTGTGTTTGGTTTGAGCTCAGTAAAATAATTTTATCTTAAGCATCAAAAAGCACATTCTACCAGCATTAGGGAATGGCAGTATATTTATGTATATTAATACTGGCTTTTATTTGCTCAACATGATACAGAATCAGCAAAATGAGGAAAAAGCCCCACCCAACATAGAAATCAAAGCTGCACCATTTACTGAGTGCCTCTCATGTTCTCTAACCTCTCAGTGTTTAATATCCTGCAGTGGATATATGATGTAAGCAGCTCCCAGAACAATCCCTTTTTTTTACTGGAGTGTCCCAGGGACAAATTAAAGCCATACCACTGCAATTGCTGGGCTGCAGGGCCCAGCTCAGCTCTGCTGTCCCTCCCCCACCAGGCCCTGCCTCTTTCTTGCTTATTCAAGTGGCAAGTTGATCCCAAGGTGATACAAACTCACCCTTTACTGAAATAACAAACAAACAAACAAAACAAAACAAACAACAACAAAGTGTATTTTATGTGCTTTATCTCCCTGAAGCAGTTTCCAGAGGAATTAGAGGCACGCCAGGGTTGGCACAAAAAGAGGGTGGCTCAGTTTGGGAGAGGGCAGAAACCTGGCAGCATCAATTTACATTGGTTCAAGCTGGTAAGGAACAGCAGCCTCAGGCAATACAACTGGTTGGAAAACGGAATTTCACAAGGACAGAAAAAAACATTTAAAAAAAGTTAACTTTCGCTCTTAATCAGAAGGAAAAATCAAATGGGTACATAAGTTACAGTGCTTTCCAAAGTCATTTGGAATGACAAATCTTTTCATAGCAGTTAAACAGTTCACTTTTGTAACAGCAATACAATATTACAGAAAAACATTAATAGAATATCCATGCTGTTATCAGCACAGAAAATCTGATTTTTAAATGTGCTCAGGAAACAATTAAGCATTTTTTTCCATCCAAAAGCATAAACTTATTTCAAAGCTGGTGTTGTTTTGGTTTTTTTTCATAAATAAGCAACTTTCCCACACTTTTCCTTCTTAGTTACCTTCAAAATTTTCATATAAATGTCAAATTCCTACCACTGTTTTGGGGCTCAGTGTTGGCTTCATGGTATTGGAAAAGGCAAATCACTTACAGCAGGCTGGTGGTCTTAGAGAGAAATCCACAACTAAGAGCACCAAACACAGAAATTCTGGCAACAGCCATTAACGTAATTATGATTAAAATATTTAAAATTTCACACTGCACTTCTACAAAATTATAGAAACTTGATAACAATTATTAAAGAAGAGAGAATATTAAAAATAGGATGTGAGAAGAAATTATTAACAAAAGCAAAGATGCTTGACCTGACCCATGCCACTTGTAACACCAGTGGGTGGCAAAATCAGGTTAAATTCTTGCAGCAGTGCATAATGAAAGTGTCCACCTGAGGGGACTTGTCTGGCTGCTTACATCTGTCAAGCTGCTAAAACTGCACAGATGTAAGAGAAGGTTTTGGATAAATGATGGTGGCAATACAGTTAGCATGATCTCTGTTATTCAAGCAAAAAAAGTGCCAGAAAAAGCTGTCTCTCCAAGCACAAATTTACTGACCCAAGATGTCAGCATTGCAATAGTAAAGAAATTAGCACATTTCTTAAGTGTCGTGGCAAAGAACCACTTAGTCACAATGTACTTCCCTAACGAAAAGTTCACTTAATTGACCAGTGCTGCAAAGCTGTCAGTAATTTCAGTGATGGGGATGACACTTTGTTTATGGAATTCCAGCTCAACAGATTAATATGCTTTAAACTAGCAAGGAAAATAGAAGAGTACACTCACTGGGTCATTTCACTGGATACAGTTGAAAAGAAAAATGGTGACCTGAGGCTGTGTATTGACCCAAAAAAATGTGAACAAATAGATAAAGAGAGAGTATTTCCATTTGCTAACTAAAACACAGGCACTGCAGGACTGAAATTATTTCCAAAGCGAGATGCATCCGCAGGCTTTTACCAGATACCTCTAAGTGAGGAGACTGCAGAAGCTATGAACTTTCAATGCACCATTTGTCCGTCCCTGTTTCAAAGGGGTCACATCTGTCACTAGAGCCTGAGCCAGTCCACAGAACACAAAACAGTACAACTGCTTGAAGAGCTGAACACTGTGAAACTGTTTTGCCAGGGTACTGAGTCTGTAAGGAAGGCTGAATAAAATATAAAGGACTCAGGCCTCTAAGAGCAAGTCAGGACAAGAGTTTGAACTAGACAAAAACGACTTTTCTGGCCAGAAAGTTATTGCTAATGACTATGAAGGAGAGATAAGTCAAATTTCAGCCAAATACCTTAAGCTAACACCTTATAGCATCCGAAAATATTGCCTGCATTTGTATCACTGGATACCAAACAAATCAAAAAGCCCCACTGGATGAAGTGGCCAAACCAGGGTCAAGTGTTTTTCCCGAAGTGGCAATCACAGGGGATAAGAGACAAAGAGAGAAACGATTGACAAAACCAGCAAGGCAGTGTTAATCCTGACAGCAGAGACCAGGTACAACTCCTGCTAACAGCCTTCCTGACACAAAACCCACTTCCTCTTTGGCATCCACTCTCCCTGCTGAACAGTAAATGTCTCCTTCAAACTGACGGACGGGTATGATTGGAAGTCACCCACAATGTGCATTTGCTTTCCTAACACCCTCAGATTACCTTTCTACATCCCTATGAGATGGTTTTCCATTACTGTCCTTACACACCAGCTCTCTCAACTTGTTGCCATTTTGCATCTTTTATCATAATATGCTTTTTGTCTCTCTGGGAATGGCTGGGACGCATCTAGTGGAGCCTGCCAGACACGAACCACTGCCAAAATCTCAGCGTGGCAGCACAAACTTGCATGCAGCTTATGAGTAAATTAAAGAGTTTACCAAAGCCCTGGAGAAAAGTGGGATTCAGTACAAGAAATCTCTGACACCTCTTTAATGGCATAATCATACCCTAAAGAGTTCAGGCTTCAGTTTATTTATTCGTCACTTAACCATCTTGAATAGATACAACCTTTACCACACTTAGGAACGAAAGCTCAGAGAGGTTCACTGCAGAGAGGCATTGCCTTGAAAGCTCTAACCAGGAAAGTTTGTATTCCAACACTTCTGGCAAATTTGCCATTATTCACAGAGTTTCTGGCTATTCCTCACAAGCCACCTTTTCAGTAGTGCTGAACTTCTGCTTTGTCATTAGAGTTTAACAACACAGAACTAAATCCCAATTCACAGTAAAACTTCATCCCAATGAACAGAATTTGTCAATACTTACTAATATTTGGCCATTTAAGGAAACCTAACATTGTGTTGTTTAGTACTTGACTTCACACAGGTATTTAGTTCTGCATTTCAAGAGCCAGACACACATTTATGCATTAGAAAAATGATTACAGGGATGATATTTTATATCACACACTCATGCACTTAGAAGCAGCTTCAAACAGCCATTTGTAGTACAACTGCTGGGTGTTTCACTAGGTAAGTACAGTGTCTAATAAACTTTGATCTACTACCAAATATGAAAACAAAGTAAAGTGGAATATTAATAGCACTATCTTCATTTTGAAAGGGTTATATCCAGATGAGAGATTAGCCACTTATGAAAACTCCATGCAGCTATAATTTAACATAATGTAAGTTCCTGCTGTGCTCTTGGCTAGCACTAACATGATGAAATTGAGAAAAAGGAAATTTATGAAGTTTTCCATAACAGTAGGGTATGCCATGCTACTGAACTTTCCAAATAAGACATAAAAACCCCACACTGCTTGATTAATTTAAAATCAGAATGAAACAATATTCAAAACAAAGAGCCTCAATCAGTGTCCATTGCAGCACAACTAAAACAAGGACGTACTGCAGGATTGAGGGAGGAAGAAGAGCAGAGCCCAGCAGAGCTGTACCAACCTCTGGATGCACACAGCTGTGTTTGCATTTGTCTTCAAACACTACTTCTGTACCTAAAATCTTGGTAACTCCATGCCCCATTAACATCTGCTCCTGTTCAGTACTTTCTTGCACTTACAGATGCTTGTGCAAACAAATCAGTTCTCTAGCTGTGCGTCCTTAAATGCTTTTTTAGGGCTCACTGTACTTGCAGTTTCTATGAGCCTTGTTCTAGCTCACCACTAATAAGAAACTGGAGACTCCCTCTTATCTGTACATTGCAAAATGAAGTCAATCTGTACATTTGTGTTCACATTTACGCTCTGCCTCAGAAAAGTTATTAAAATAAATAAATAATCTTACTCCAAGCTCATGAATACCTCCTATAGGCTGTAAAGGGGCTTAAGCACATGCATTAGCACTTTGCTGAAAAAGGTCATTTCCTGAAAGGAATATATATACACTTGGGATTTACTTATGTAAATACAATTTCACACACATCCTCTCCACCTAAGGAGCAGCTATCCAATAATTGGTATGTAAAACATGTGCTTGCACCTAAATGCAAGAGCACTTTTGCACGCTGACTTTTATACATCCTGGTCTGACTAGAGGCATGGCTTAAATTAAATGCCAAGCTTCTTTCTTGAGATTGAATGAATTAACATTATTGGCCAGATAATAACCCCAGCATAATGGCACACTGAGGCCTAAGGCAACATTTCAGGAGAATTTTCTTAGAAATTCAAGCCTGATAGGAGATGCTAATGAGTTTAGAGAAGTAAATATAGCTCTTTAAATAGCAAACGACAACTTGTCTATAACAGTAAGTTTCTCAGCACATTTACAAACGTTTTTGCTTGCAAGCTATAAAGTGACTTTCATTTAGTTGGACTTTAGCTCTCAAGAACAATCACTATCCTCACACGCCAACAAAGAGAGTGCAAATACACGAGGGGAGCGCAAATGAAATGCTCATTAAGGCTCCACTAGGAAACTATACAAACACCTTATTAAATAAGTTTAATTAAGTGGCTCTTTTCTAAATCATATAGGGCCCAACAATGCCGAGAGGCCAATTCCCCGCTCAGAAGCTCTGCTTTTCTTCCCTGAAGGAAAGCAATATTTTGTCCTTTATTGTGGCAGAGCACACAGCCCCGGAGCCCCCAGCAGCAGCTGCTGGCAGTGCCTGGCTGGGGCACCGCTCCCGACTTCTCTGCTGCACGGCTGAGTCAACGCTGAGCCAGGCTCCAGCAGGGAGAAATGCTCAGGGAGTTGGGGGCTTTATAACCTCTCACTGCAGCACTTGCTCCCACCTTTAAGAGGAACCCTAACCTCCTATTTCTGTTACATTAATATTTTCAGAGAGAAAGTGCCCATATACTGGTGCCCAACTTGGCAAATCAAGCCTAACGCAAAAGCTCCTTGGAGGGAATGCGTTTGTGACTGTCAAAGCGGCCCCAAAAAACGCCAGCCACTCTTTACAAACCTCAACCCCGTGCCGTGTCTGAAGGTGAGCACGAGGCTGATACAATCCTCGCCTCCAGGCTACAGCAATCCAAACAGAAACCCGCCTTTCAGACTCTTCACATCGGCACTTTCAGAGCGTGTCAAATCACTGGGACGTCCGTCAATTTTAATGCATGTTGAAATGATCGGCATTAAGAGGCCACACAATTTTTTCTGCCAAGTACTTTGTTTTCCCCGCCGAGTGGGGTGGGAAAAGTCCCTTTATGAATCGCTACTGGTTCTGCTCTTGCTTCACCCTTGAGATACTTCGTGCCTCTCACGGCTGCCTCCACAATCCAATGCCCTGGGAGAGAGGCTGGCAGGACTGGACCAAACTAAACAATGAAGAGTCTTTCAGGAGTAATCTTCTTACGACAGTCAAAGAGCACCACTAATACCAGCAGGATAGAAGCCAAAATTATTATTATTTTTTTATTCCTAGGAATGGAAACAACAGCAGGCATTGCAGATAGCTTTTTAAGTTTCCACACCCTCCCACCCCCCACCCCCAGGGGGAGGAGGGCATTTTTTAATGAAGCATCCACAACCATCATGTTTCGTCTGAGCAAGGAAACAAGAAGTGTTGAGACATGGCAGTCACCTACTACACTGCACAGAAATTCCCCTTGGGATCGTGCACTGTCCGCATCCCTGAACCACTTCAGAGAGGATTTGCCTTTGTCAAAGGAACTCTCTCATCACAGAAGTTCAGCGATGAGAAAAACCAGCAGATCATTCAAATGACCTCTCCGCTAAGCCAAACCTGCTCCTCAGCTGTCCCTTTAATCAAGATAACAAGCATCTTGTCCAGCCCAGGTGACAGCGCTTCCATCCAGGCTCCGGAGCGAGCACCGCACAATTCCAGTGTCATTTACAGGACGCTGTCACCGTGCTGCTCTCGCAGCTTTCACCGCCGCCCAAATGCCGCTCCAAGCCGGCACCGGGACACCCCCTCCATCCCACAGAGAAGCTCCTTTAACACAACGCAGTAATTAAGATGCATTTGTAAAATCATCACCGTTGAGCACGAGAGAAAGTAAACTTTGCTTGTTTCCCATCTTAAGACAAACGCAAGCTCGCAAGGTTTCCCACCATTCACATAAACAGGGCAGAGGGAAAGCAGCAGAGAGAGACAGAGGCAGGATTTAAAGGAAAAGGCAGCGGGAAGAGGAGGAAGGGGCAGCTTAGTTCACACGGCGGACAAGAGGACTCGGCTCAGGAAGGAGTTGGAGCCGCCCGTGCGCGATCAACTGGTGCCTGCTCTGCGCGCCGCGGCCGCCCCCGCGCCCCTTACCTCCGCAGAGCAGCGCTCCGAGCAGCAGCCCGGCCGCCCGCGCCATGCCGAGGGGCTGCCAGGGGCNGAAGGTGCACAGAGCGGCGGGGCTGCCGCGTCCCCACGGCTGCTGTCCGGGTGCGGCGGCCCCGAGCGCCCTCAGCCGCTTTCCCCGCCTTTATGAGCGGCCGCGGCCGCGGCGCGCTCAGACACTTTTCCCTGGGAGGAGGGAGGGAGGGATGAAGGGAGGGGGCACCGCCGAGCCCCACCCTCAGGGGCGTGAGGGGAGGGGGACTCGCGGCTGAGGGAGCGATGGAGCGGGACCCGCGCCCGAGCGCCCGCCGCGGGCGGCTGATGCGGTGAGACAGCGGCTCAGGGCGAGGGGCTGCCGAGGGCTCTGAGGGGCTGCCGAGGGCTCTGAGGGGCTCCGGGCAGCGGACACGGCAGCGAGGGGAGCCCTGGTGCGGGAGAGGGGCGCGGGAGCGGAGGGATGGACGGACGGCCCGCCCCGGCGGAGGAGCGGTGCCTCAGCGGCCTCAGCGCGCCGGTCCGGCACTGCCGCTGCCTCCCGTGCTGCTGGGAAGCAGCGCACGGTAAAATAACAGCAAACCGAAAGAAAAGAGCCCTGTCAAAACACGAGACTGCCCTGTGCACGTTCCCCTCCAGGCAGAGGGAAACCCACCGCGAGCCATCTCGGCCCACCCGTGTTTCCCTCACCTCGGCCCTGCCCGCCGCCTCCTCACCCTCTTGTTTTGCCTTTTGTACACGATTTCAGTTCCATCTTCTAAAGATAATTCACAGGCAGCCGTTTCATCCCTATCCCTTCAATTTTGATGCTTTCCCCTGAGTATCCTGGATAGCTGGCATCTCTTCCTCCTTCTTGTGGCAAAAATAATGTAAATATTTGTGGTCCAACTGTAAACACACTTGTAAGAATATTTACTATAGCTGTGGCACACAGCAAGCAAGGGGCAGGTTAGGAAGAAGTAGTGAGTATTTGAAATATTTTAGTCCAAGAGGTACTGAGGGCAGAAATCACCTAAGCAGGGAAACAACCCCTCCACACACACTCTGTGACAAAGCAACACCTTAAAATGGTGGCTTATTCCACAATCTGCTGGTTTTATCTTGAGAAATCAGGCTCTGATCCTTCAGGCAAATACAGGCAGTCCTCTGTGGCTGGCTGATCCACCAAAATCAGTGAGGTTCTATCTGTGGTCAGTTCCTGAAAACGTGTCAAAGTTTATTATTAGCTATTACCCTAAACAAAATGAGTAATGCGTATTTTGGCAGATTCCAAAAAGCCCATTGTTCATGCAAGACATTATCCCTAGTTTGATAAGCCAAGTCAGGAAAGAGTACCTTAGCACAGAGATTTCCAGGGAGGAACTGCAGAGAACTTTGTCAGGAGTATGCTCTGTACTGCCATGGTTTACATGATTTTATTGTCAGTAGCAGCTAATTCAAATGTGGGAAAAGCAGAAAGAGGATATCATATGGATGCAATTTCAACGTAATTTTTCCCACAAGAATGTAAAGAAGCATTTCTCCTTGAAAAACTCATTCAAAAATGTGCAACAGCCTTAATCTCTTCTGCTTGATTTTGTTAGACACTACAAATACTTGTCACATGAGTTTAAATATAAGAATCCAGCAGCTGACAGTAAAACACAGCAGCTATCAAACATTTATGTCCTGCACTTGAATTTGTAGATAATGTAGACAATTCATCTCCTTTATAAGAAAAAGCAGACATGGTGACAAGAAATGCTATTTCTTTCCAAGGCAACTTTCACTAAGGGACCAAAACCCAATCCTATCATAATTCATAAACTACCAACATCTGTCTTCTTTGAATTGTGAAAAACAATTCAGTCTGATGCAAATTAGATGGAACATGAGATGATTCAGAAGTACTGACAGGTAGTAGAGGTCCTATTTGTCAAGCCTGGAGTCCATGCATTGCTTGCATAAGAGAACAAAGCTTTGGAAGTTGCACATTGAGTCCATTGGCAGAGACTATCATGGATAAGAGGCAGAATTCAAATAAAAAAGTGAAAAAGATGGTAAAGAAGTCTGGACAGAATAGGTTTCCCTACAACTGTTCTTGCTCCTGTGGATTTCTTGTCTTTCTAGGTACAGTAATTCAGTACCAGAATTTTCAGTACAAGCTCTGCCTAAGGTGATTTGTTTAGGCTTCCACTTCCAAAGGGAAGTGAAGGAGTTAAATACACAAATCACACTCAGATTCAAAGAACCCAGATTAATTTCTTTCTTAATGCATTTATAATGAAAATATGGGTTGCTGTGAACAATTTATGACAACAGCTCAATTAGCACCAAGGATGAAAACAGAGCAGTGTGAAGGCAGGGAAGAATATATGAGAATTCCTGAAAAAGGAAACTCTGAGACTAAATAACACAGAAAATGTCATTATATACTGATACTGTCCAAATTATGTCCTTAAACATTAATCAAAGCAATTTAAATTATTTTTAATCCTGATATGTTTGGATTTTTGTGATGCTTGATTGCTCCAGAGTAGGTTTGTACTTTTAAAGTCAGATTCTGACATTTTATTCATGGTGATTATTGTGCTGCTCCTCAGATTATCCAGCTGAGGGTTAGTTTGCAGAATCAGTAGAACATCAGAATCTCAGGAATTTCAGTTTTGAAATCTTTATGAGCTCTCATGACCGTTAACATGCAAAACCAAAATTTTCTGTCTTACATGAAGCACATTCCCTGCAATAGCTGTGAGGAAATAAGGAACACGCTCAGAAGCGAGGAGAGTGACAGTGCACCAGAGTTGTCTTCTTAAGGTCAGTCAGTCTCTAAAAATGTTCAAATATACCTTATAATGTACTTTAGACTGAAAATGCAGCCTTTGGGGTCTCTCAGCTCCCTCTCTATATTTTGCCAGCCACAGTGTTGAAATCATGTGCCAATTCACTGACCCAATGCTAAAAAATGAAAGCAGGAAGAAAAACCCATCAAGTCAAAGCTCCGATTTCCATGTGCAGCTAGCAATTGCCAGAGGAACTCTCCAACCCCTGTGCAGGCGTTGGGGTTTTTGTAAAATTTGTGTTTTTCCATTGCACCTATTGCATCCATGCAGAAGTTCTGTGCATCAAATACATCTCACCAGCATTTCTCAGGTGAAAACATGATCATGAACTCGGAGAAGTAGCATTTTGTGTAGGTGATTGAGCATTACAACAGGTACTACAGCTAGCCAAATTGCTTTTTTCTTTTTTTTTTTTTTTTTGGTTAGGGAATGCAAAAGTTAAAAAGTTGTCTTGTTCTGTGCATGGGATGGATAATGTTCATCACAAAATGGAAAATAATTGAAATATAAGATTGTACACATTTTTCTGAACATGAAAATGTGGGAGTTTAAGGCAAAAAAATTACTAGTATTTGTGCTAAGTAGACTTTAAATATTAAAAGAAAATCAGAAACCTGTCAATCCTAAGACTGGACTGGCAGCAGAATTGTATCAGAAGGAATAACCTTATAGAACTTTGGAAAGTGTTGGGATTGTGATGTTCCCAGCAGTTTAGCATTCCTGACGTACCTGAGTATAACAGACACTGCCGGCTGTAATCTTGAATTTAATAACCCTGTATTGTAAAGCAATCTTTGCTCACTGCTCTGTCCTTTGGGCTGAGCTGTAGAGTGCCCTGGATCCGTGTGAGTGGGTTTGGATGTTATCCCTCAGCACTGACTGCCTGCTCTTCCAAAGCCCATGGAACTGCTGCTGTGTTTGAGCCATGCATGCTTCCCCTGGCACTGCATCATCCCAGTGACTGGCTTTTGGTGTGGCCTCAAACAAGGTCCCCCAGTGTCCCTGTGTGTAAAATGTGCTGATGGTACCCCGTGGTTTGTGTATGGGTGCAGAGAGGAACAAGTTACACATACATTCTTCTGTTCTTCAAATCGGTGGGACTAGCTGCGTGTCCATTTAATGTGCCTCTCTGCTCTCTCATGTAATTATTCATAATTATAATTTTCATAATTCATTGTCTTTAAATATAGAATTTTAAGTGCTTGGCATATGATTGTGGCAAGTTCACTGCAAGTGCCCATAGAGAAATCGCATCCTGTGTTGTCCCATCTATGCAGGATTCCAAAAGAAAGAACAGGAAAGGGATGCACCTCAAATTCTGCCAGAGATTTGAAGTCACATAAAGGAAGAGAATGAAAAAATACTTAACATTCAGTTTTATGCCATCCCTGTACCTGGGTGCATTATCATCTCTCTTCTGCCTTCTGTGCTTTGTTTGCAGTTAGGAGTATTGCCATTTAAAGTGATTTTATTATACTCCAGTGTCAGCATCTATCCTCGTAATGGAGATATAACTTGTATCTCTCGCAGTTACTCACTCGTGCTGCATGCAGACAGCATGGCCTGTCTTTGTATTCACTACATCTGAAACGGGTTTTTCTACCACAGGGCCTGGCATTGTCATCTCTTTGGCTGACAAATGTTTTTAGCAAGGACTCGGGATCACAAGGTACCGATATTTCCAAAGGAATCAGCTCACCTGGTCACTGCGCTCTTTCCTAGAACACAATCGGTATCTACTGCATGAATCAAAACTTTGGGGTGCCATGGGTGGATACCCTTCAGCTTTAGATCTGAAGAGGTGGCTTTTTGGACCAGAAGACCACTCCTCAAAATGCCAATGAGCATGCAAAAACCCAATAGAGACTGCAAGCACTGTAGGATGTTTTCTGCAATGTGAATTTGTGTCCTGGTTTCAGCTTTAAGACAATTGTTTGTCCTCATATTACTAATGTAAAACCAAAAAATCTTTCAGATACAGTATTTGCAAAGGTGTTTGTCACCTCCCTGCTGCATATATTTGGATTTGCCCGCAAAGCTTTGGAATACTCAAGTCCCACGTGTTGCAGGCTGCGCTCTGAAAAAGGAGAGTCACTTCAAAAAGTGCTGTGCCCTGGATAAATCGCTAATCCGGCTGAGCCCCCTGACACCAAACCGGAGTTCAATCAGTGCTTCCAACGCGTTGTAACAGTTACCGGTCCCTGGAGCTGCATCCAGGGATGCAGGGAATGGTCTGGCGTCTGGGAATGGTCATGTCAGCACTGCATCCTCGGACAGGATAACCGAGGGGATGCGGGAGATTCCCGGGTTGGAGCGCGGGCTGGATGCCGGGGTATGTTCCCGGGATGGATGCGGCTCCGGGGCTGCATTCTGGGGATGTGTTCTGGGGATGGATTCCGGGATGCGTTCCCTGGATGGATTCGACCTCCGGCCTGGATTCTGGGGATGTGTTCCGGGGCTGGATTCTGGGAATGTGCTCCCGGTATGGTTGCGGCTCCTGGGCTGGATCCCGGGGATGCGTNGCCCTTCTGGGCTCACAGCAAGCGCATTATCCCCGCCTAATGAATGGAACATGCCGCTTCTGCCGAGGCATTGTCGGGCTTTGATGCAGCACAATTGGAAGAGGTTCTCATTTAATTACCCAGCGTAATAGGACCTGAAATGCTGAAATTCAATCTCTCGCGTAACTGCTGCTTTTCAGCAGCCCTCTGGGCTGATGAGGATAATGTTACAAACTAATGCATATTATTTATAAAGAAAACGTTGCAAAACAAATACAGTC
Source organism: Rhipidura dahli (assembly GCA_013399225.1). Classification (NCBI taxonomy): domain Eukaryota; kingdom Metazoa; phylum Chordata; class Aves; order Passeriformes; family Rhipiduridae; genus Rhipidura; species Rhipidura dahli. The sequence goes on along the minus strand of VXAC01005548.1, from coordinate 493,952 downwards.
TTACAAGAGTATAATGCTTCAAATAGCTTTAATTGCTGTGTGATTACTGTGGCCAATAACTGTTGTAAATCAGTGAAGATGCAATTAAATAGTTCTAGCTAGAAATTAATAATAGTCTAGCAAGGAGTACGAACTCTTAGATGTCACTTCTGCCTGTTTTTATTTTTTCCCCAATCAAATGAAGGAAATTTGCTACGAACTGATTTTAAATGGCACTTTAGATACAGCTGGCTTTTAATAATAAGAATGCTGACTCTTGCCTGTCTTAGGGCAGATTAAAAAATCCCAAAACAACAAAAAAACCCCACACAAACAAACAAAACTAGAGAAGTATTAAGAAAACACTTTGGGCATCTAATGGGTTAGGATACTCATCCAAACAGGTTTTGGCAATATGACTGTACAGATGAGCCACAGACTATTTATTATGTTTTCATTAAATATTTGAGGTCTGAAGACCACAGTTTGGCATGCACAGTGATGATGTAAACTTTATAACATCCCCAAGGACCAACAGGAACTCCTGAGGGGATGTGTAAGTCTGCCTGCTCTTCACTCCTCAGTAACATACGCCAGGTTTTGTGGTTACAAAAAGCAGCTCAGTTTCCTGATGTGTTTTATTTAGATTGAGCAGATCAAGGCTGAAAGCTCTCCACAGAACTGNCGCGGGTCCCGAGCCCTTCTGGGCTCACAGCAAGCGGATCCTGAGCCCTTCTGGGCTCACAGCAAGCGCATTATCCCCGCCTAATGAATGGAACATGCCGCTTCTGCCGAGGCATTGTCGGGCTTTGATGCAGCACAATTGGAAGAGGTTCTCATTTAATTACCCAGCGTAATAGGACCTGAAATGCTGAAATTCAATCTCTCGCGTAACTGCTGCTTTTCAGCAGCCCTCTGGGCTGATGAGGATAATGTTACAAACTAATGCATATTATTTATAAAGAAAACGTTGCAAAACAAATACAGTCTTACAAGAGTATAATGCTTCAAATAGCTTTAATTGCTGTGTGATTACTGTGGCCAATAACTGTTGTAAATCAGTGAAGATGCAATTAAATAGTTCTAGCTAGAAATTAATAATAGTCTAGCAAGGAGTACGAACTCTTAGATGTCACTTCTGCCTGTTTTTATTTTTTCCCCAATCAAATGAAGGAAATTTGCTACGAACTGATTTTAAATGGCACTTTAGATACAGCTGGCTTTTAATAATAAGAATGCTGACTCTTGCCTGTCTTAGGGCAGATTAAAAAATCCCAAAACAACAAAAAAACCCCACACAAACAAACAAAACTAGAGAAGTATTAAGAAAACACTTTGGGCATCTAATGGGTTAGGATACTCATCCAAACAGGTTTTGGCAATATGACTGTACAGATGAGCCACAGACTATTTATTATGTTTTCATTAAATATTTGAGGTCTGAAGACCACAGTTTGGCATGCACAGTGATGATGTAAACTTTATAACATCCCCAAGGACCAACAGGAACTCCTGAGGGGATGTGTAAGTCTGCCTGCTCTTCACTCCTCAGTAACATACGCCAGGTTTTGTGGTTACAAAAAGCAGCTCAGTTTCCTGATGTGTTTTATTTAGATTGAGCAGATCAAGGCTGAAAGCTCTCCACAGAACTGTTCTGTCAGTGCTCGCTGCTTTTTTGAACATCTTTGCCAACAGAAGTTGATAGAGGAGGAACTTCAAGATGCCCGAAAAAGAAGTAGACTGAACCTGGAGCTCTGTAGATAATCTTTGATGCTCTGGGCTTCATCATGTGCTGGCAGCCCAGGAAGCCAGCTTTGCTCCAAAAACAGTGTGGGAAAAGATCCAGGGAGGGGATTCTGCCCCTGTGCCCCACTCAGGTGAGACCCCACCTGCAGAGCTGCCCCAGCCCTGGGGCCCAGCACAGGGAGGACCTGGAGCTCCTGGAGAGAGCCTGGAGGAGGCTCCAGGATGATCAGAGGGATGCAGCAGCTCTGTTGGGACAATTGGGGTTGTTCAGCTTGGAGAGGAGGACTTGGGATGACCTAATTGCAGCCTTCCAGTACCTGAAGGAGCTACAAGAAACTTAGAGAGGGACTTTACAAGAGCCTGGAGTGACAGGACAAGAGGGAATAGATTGAAGCTGAAAGAGGGCAGATTTAGATTGGACATTAGGAAAAAATCCCTCCCTGTGAGGATGTGGAGGCCCTGGCACAGGGTGCTCAGAGCAGCTGTGGCTGCCCCTGGATCCAGGCCTGACAGAGCTTGGAGCAGCCTGGGACAGTGGGAGGTGTCCCTGCCCAGGGCAGGGGATGACACCAGCCAGGCTTTACGGTCCCTTCCAACCCAAACCATTCTGTGATTCATTCCACAAATTTTCAGGCTTCTAATCAATAGTTTAATAGGGCCCAGATGTGGAGCAGACAGGCTTGTTTAACTCTTGACTGTCAAAGATAAATCACACTACCAGAGCAGGAGGGCTTTTGTCTGCAGTACCAAGATGGAAACTTGGCATTTTAGGCTGAGAGTTATCTTTCTATTGAATGATGGCTCACACATTTAGTGCCAGGAATAGATTGTACATGAAGTCATTTTTGTCTGCTAACACAAAAAACAGCTTTGGAAAGACTCGGGGATGAGCTTTTTCGAGTTTCCTTGATTTTACTGTGCTTACGAATTTAGACTTAAGGCTGACATAATGATTTTTATAATATCAGGAGTCCTGTTCCTCCCTTGCCCTGCCAAATTGAAAGGTAGAAAGGGAGGGATTGTTCAAATTTCCGCATTCAAACATGGACTAACTTAAAGCCAAACTGCTCCATGAGACAGCCTTGCATTTTGCCTACATTACCATAAGGACAGGGTAAGGACAGTTAACAGTTAAATTATTGCTCTCAGTGGAGATGACTAAATGGCATAAATAATGAACAATAATGGAAAGGTAAATCAAGAATTTCATTAATTTTTAAATTAATGTAAGGCCAAAGAGATATTCAATATAATTGCAAAACAGCAATTTTTAAATTGCCCTTATGAATAGATGCAACATCTGTGGAGCTCCTTACCACAGACACCAGCAGTGGAAGTGATCAGTAGTGTTAAAAAAGTACAGGAAATTTATATTGACAGTGTCTGAAATTACAACAGTAGCATTTTCAGAAAATGTAAAAGCCCCCATTCTTCAGAGTATTAACCGCCTTTTAACCAAATAACTTAAGGAACTCTATTTCAGGGAAAATTATCTTGTAACAATACACTGCATTAATCTGAATCCCTTACTGCAACTGCTTCTAAGAGAGTTGAACATGAGAGCTTCTGTTACTCAACTCTAATTTTATTATGAGGTTTCATTTAAAGCTACATGTGACAGCATGTGAGAATACTTTGATTTTGGTGTCAATACAAAAACATTTTTATTAAGAACGTATTTTGATTGTCATTTTTATACTCTGGAGTATTTATAATAACATTTATTATAAGTTATATTGTTATACTTTATTTTAGTAGCCTTTTATCATTAAATCATTAAATTGCATGGCACCTCCAGCTTGATGTGCCATGTTTGTCCAAAGCAGGGTACCAACTGTCTCTGATAAGTCTGGATACAAAAGCTTGCAATCAGCAGTGTAGGAATTGGACCTCTCTGTAATTATCTTCTAAGAAGGCTTGTGCTGTTCTTTCAAAACAATCATTGTTCTGATTTCAAATATCAACTGCATTTTCTTCCCCAAAACACAATGACTTTCATCTGGAGGAAGCAAATAACTGCATCCTCACAGCCTGTCTATAAATAGCATGCCCATGGCTTTTGTGCAGGACTTTCTGTTCTGTGGGATGGTTTTCCTTGCCAGAACAGCCAGCAGATGTTTTTCATGCCCCTTTCTTTCTCCTAGGAAGGTAACAGTCTCAACCTCGTTCTCGAAAACGTCTATAAAATCCACCTCCTGACTTGCAGGAACAGTCCGAAATGTTCACCATCTCCTAGCATGTCAGCCTGCAGACATTTGTCATTTTTTTCACAAAAGCTTACCCTGTTTTTTCCTTCTGATGGATGACAATGATTTAAACATCACGTTCAGCTGAATGTCCTGTGCTCACTTCTTGGATGGGCAAACTAAACCAGATGTTGATCTTGCTGGTTTATTGCTTTGCCTGCTATTCTTAGCCACCCAATTTCTGTTAATGTGAAAGGTTTCATAAAAAGAAAGCTTCAAAATATATTTCAGCACCTCAGTTCCATTTGGGTACCAAATTAAAAGAACGTGGATTGAAGTTTCTCTGTGAAACAGCTCTCTACATAAAAGGAAGCAGCTTTTCCTTGTCCTCTCAGGCACTGCAGGGATTCATGAAGCTTGTAGGTACTACAGCAGTTAGGGCAAGTTCTGAATTCCAGAGGAAGGAGAGTAGAAGAGGCCATGATTAACCTTTAATCTTCCAGTTTCATTTCTCAGCTTTAGCAATTGTCAAGACCAGAGAGAGTCATTTCAAAATTCTGCATGTGTTGTTCCAAGACCACAGTTCAGTCACGGCGTGAAGAGTTTTCTTTAATGCAGGTTGACTCTGAAGTGCCAGGAATATCAGAACTGTATTTCAGTGAGCAAATGAATGTATTTGGCATTAACAGATGAGGGGAAAAAAAATCCCCTGCTTAAGCTACCAGTATGAGCATTAGATAGCTGCTTAATATAAATAACAGCAATCCCATAAAACAGCCATATGAGAGAGAGGAGATTTTGTTTGGTTTAACTGATGGTAGTGAAAAGTGCCTGTGCCTTTTAAGACTGAGGTTAGTATTACCTGCAGTGCCTTATTAACAAGCTTAATGGCAATCCCAAATGAGAAGCTGTGCAGGCTCAGTGGTGGGTAAGGACTTTCTAGGTCACGTTTTTAATTGGCTCTAACTGGGGGAAAAATAGGGTGGAGGAAAGAGGAACAGTTTTGGTGCATTGACTCAGGGCCCACACGGAGCAATATTTTAAAGGGGAAAAGGAAAACCACAGATTTCCCCTGGACAGGGAACTGTCTTTAGCAACAGATTGCTGGGGGTGCAGCAAAAGACCCCAGCCTTGCCATGTGCTTTGGTTGTGTCCTCGATGGCTGTAGCAGGAGGGAAGCTCAGGCTGGCTGAGAGGTGGGAAAGGGAGCAGAGGGAAAGGGAAAGACTCCTCCTGGCAGCTGCTGCAGTTGCCGTCTCTTCTCCTCTCTTGCAGAACAGCAAGACTCACATCCCACGTCTTTGTGTCCCACCACATTTCTGTACCAGCTCCACTGCTTCTCTTTACCTCCTCCCTGCACATCTCTCCTGATTCTCTTCCACTGAGGCTCCCCACCAAAATTCTTCAGCTCACATGAGCAACTGAAAAATAAAAAATAAAAAAGCTGATAAAGAAAATGCAAATAATTTCCTGCTTGTCTGACAAATCAGTTTAGTGAAGAGTCCAGTAAAGCACCATGGCCAGTGCAGGGGAGACAGCTGTGAGCAGAGAGGAGAGAGCAGAGGCAGAGGAGAAGGGGAGGAGAAGCAGGTCTGTCCCTCTCAGGCACCGCAGGTTGTTGGGCTGCATCAGCAGCACTGAGGAACTGCTCCCCAAGGAACAAGGCAAAGTCACCAGTCCTGTCTCCAGCTGTTAGAATGGACTGATACAACTGCTGGCAGCAGTGGATCAGCAGTTCACAGATACAGGACAGCAAATTAGTTCGGATATTAATTGTCTTTTTTTCTCCCCCATGGTTCCTGTTTTTTTTCTAATTTCAGCGTCAAGTGCCAGAAATGTTTTCATTCGTCCTAAGTGGGCTCAGAACAGTAGCTGAAACAAGAGAAGTTTCCTCTTAGGGGGGATCTCTTTACTGTGCATACCAGGTGCCTGTTCATTTCTCTTTTGATCATGTGAATGTTTCACTTCAACTTTCATAAACAAACATTTGCCTTAGATAATGTAAAGGAGCCTTGGAGTGTTGTGAGAGCACATTCCAGCGCTACAGACACCGTGAATGGCCGCATTTACAAGGTCAAGAGACATCTACTCTTCAAACAGGGCAACAAAGGCTGAAAGGGCTCAGGCCATTGAAAAGGCCATTGTCTCCCTGTCAAGGGGCTGGGGAGTTGAGTTCATGAAACAGAAATCAGGTCAGCCCCAGCTCAGCCAGATGGCTTTGCCACCTGACAAGGTTAGGAGATGTGTCTGACCTCGTTCGGAGCCCGGGCTGAGAGGCAATAATGCCCGCCTGCTCCCAAAGAGGTTTTTAAAGGCGGCGAAACCCAACCGCATGTGCCGAGCATCTCCCCCGGCAGCGCGGCTGGAGGCGCTTGCCCTGCCCTGCTGTGCCGTGCCATTGCTGGCAGCCCTCGCACGGCAGAGGGCCCTGTCGCACAGCTCCACAGAAAGAATGGGATTTGTAAAAGCACCATTCGTTTTCTGAGGCTCCCGGGTTATTTTAAGCAACTCGAGGCTTGCTTGTATTTGTCAATATGCAGTTGTTTTCTGTCATGCTGGAAACACCAGCCATTAGCAAGATGATGAGCAAATGCAGGTTTATTGGACTAAAATTCATTGCTTTGTTGAACAAATAGTATTCTCTGACTGAGGGTATGCAGACAAGCTTCTGTAACAATTCATGTCATCTTTTACACCCGTGCAGAACATGCAGTGCGTTACAAAACCAGAATGTGATGTTGTTCCTTCTTACCCCTCCTAAAAAAAGATACAAAACCATCAGGGGTTTTGGAGTAACACAGTCACAAATAAAACTGGGCTGGAACAGCTACCAAAACGCTTTTACAAAGAGCTGTGCAAACATATGCAGAAATCACATGGTATCCAAAGAGTTCTTGCCCCCAGAGCAATTCAAACTATCTGAAAATACTGCTGCTGGTATTCTGCTACTCTGGGACGAAGTAAAAATGAAGCTTCCTTTGTAATTTTAAATATCTTTTTGACATGGTGAGTTCATTAGACTTCATTAAAAATTGAGTGATTCATAACAGTCTTTGGCTGAGGAAAAGACAAAAACAATTTCATCAGTGCATTGAGAAATTAATTAAAATCATTATGTTGATACTTTTCCATTCCTAAAGATGCTGGTTTGGGATCTAAGAAAATGAGATTACTAATAGGTTAAGATCTATCCTGTATGAGTGGGTATGGTGAAAATACTATTACATTTTACTAACATGTCTTTTTTTCTTTTTTTTTTGTTATATTGTGATTAATGGTCCTGATCGGACTGAGGTTCCACTTCAGCTGGCAGTTTCCATCTTGAGAGTACAGCCTAGTTAAAAATGTAAAAAGTAAAGGAGAAGCAGGGAAATACCTTCCACAGACCCCCCAGTTTGTCAGTTAAGTGGTCCTGGTTCTGAGTGCCAAGATGCCCCCAAAAGCCTGGCTTGCCTCCTTGGAGCTGAGTGGAGGTCTAAAAATACATTGTGTTGTTCTTGGAGAGTGTGAGGTTGTGACTGTTCACCAGTTTGGGACTGGAAATGCCTTCTCATGATACTGGAGAACAGATTGTTTGCTCAGACCTTTTAGAGAAGGACTGATTGCTGGAGAAAATAATGACATGTGGAATTTTGTTTGATAAGGACTGAAAACCCCTGGAATGTCGGGACAGGGTTCACTTAATGGATGGAGGCCTTTGCATTGCCTTTCAAACAGAGTGGATCAGGTCTGGAACTGAGGCATCCAAACTCGTCCCTCCAATGAACCGAATGTGTATCCAAGTTGCTGAGCATCTGGATGCTAATACACTTTTCATGATGCAAATTTGAATAGCAAGATGTATAAATTTGCAGATGGAAATAAGTAGGTTCCAGGCTATTATTTGTTAAACCTTTGCTCATAATATTGCAGCTTAGCTGCTTTTATACGGAGCTACAGCTGCAGGGAGGCCAGAAGAATTCAGCAATCAGATAACATAAGAACAGTGATTTCCAAAACATCCCTCTGGATGCCCATTTTCCTCATTTTCTTCCCCTGCATCTTCCACTAACGAGAGCAGCAGTAGGCTTGGATTGAATTCCTCTCACAATCTCTAGAGAAAGAGAGACCAGCAAAACCAGTATGAGCATCCCTTTCCCATTTCTCTGAAACTAAAGCTTTTATTGCTTTCTGAGAACAAATACCCATAATCAGCTCTTTGCTTGCCCAGGCCATTGCTGTTCCCTTTCTTCCCCAGCTTCAGGCCTGGATATGGGAAGGATCCAAAGGATCTCTTCCACATGAAGCAAACAAATACCCTCTTCCCTCAGTCCTCTCTTTTTAAGCCTGCTACCTTTCTTGCCGGTTCCTGAGTGGGGTTTTTCTGATGTGGATGCTCTCTCTGGGTCAGCAGTGTTTGCCCAGAGTTCATCACAATCAAAAATTTTATTGTATTGCATGGATCTTGAATCAGTTTCCTGGAAACTGATATTTCCAGATAATTCCACGTTGACAGAAACTGTTGCTGACCTCTGTATTATCTCTGGAGGTGCTTTTGCACATAGAAATGCTTTGGAGATATCGCAGGTTTGGTATTACAAGAAGTTTCTTGTCACTCTAGAAAAGACATTTAATTTTCTAATAGAGAAATTACCTTTAAAAACAGTCCTTTATTGCCAGAGACGTGGATAAGGTCTGAGATGTCAGATGGAGCACAGAGTTATTTAGTTCCCACATGGAGGGCTCACAAGCCAGCAGCTCAGGCAATCACTGACAGCCCAAGTTTAAAGACCTCCCTTGCCTTCTCCAATCCTACAGCTGTCTGCAGATGGGAGCCCTGGTAAATCACTGTGTGCAGAGCACAGTGACATTGGTGGGATGTGAACAAGAAAAGAAACACTTGAACATGGTGCACTGGCTTGAAAAATGTATCTCAGGCATCAGGAAAGAGGCTTGTGATCCTTTGTACTTCAAAGGCATGATGATAAATCTCACTTCTTAGGGATTACACATAAGTATCTTATGGATACCAGGGACAATAGGTCAGGGAATTGCAAAAAAAAACCCCAGCAAAATAAGGAATTACTGTTATGAGTCATTAAACAAAATTCTAGTTATGTTTTATGTACTGTTGAATAAAGAGCCCATTGTTATTTATTAAAGTATCATCATTACCTGATAAACCATGTAAGAAGAGGATGGATTTATTATTGTTCCCACACAACTAAAAGGTTAACACTCTTCTGACTGCAAAATAATACACTTTCAGCTGATGGAAGCGTTTAACAGAGCTGGCAAAAAATGTCCTTGATATTTATTAATAGACCAATGCCATTTCCTAGGCTTAGCTCCTAAAATCTTCAGGCATGTGCATGAGATTTAAAGCTTTTCTCAATTAGTTTATCTTGAAATTAGTTTAGCCACTTGCGAATATGTTAAAAGATCAAATAAAAAGTATGGGCTCAGACTGTTTCAAAATTTCCTTTAATGCAATTCTAAACAACAGGTCAAATTGAAAAATTCACTCTGTTCCTACATCTTCTACTCCTGTTGCAGGTGTAATGCAGCAAAGCCAGTGAATGGAGTATGGAACTGAGCTTTATCCCAAGCAAGAGAAATAAATTCTGTGATGGCACCTGTAAAAGGGAATATTCATGACATGGCTGCTTTACTGCATCCTTTGGATAAGAACCCTGAGACAGCCAGACCTGTCCAGGGCAGTGAAACCCCCTGAATTCAGGAGCAGCAGATGAACCTCCTGTGGTGCTGAAGTCCCCAGCCTAAAATTATTCACCCTTGCAGCAGCACTCAGTTATTATTGGTGCCCACTGTCACCGTGTTGCAGTGTCTTGGTCAGTCAGAGTTGTTCACAACACTCTGGGAGGTCTTCAAGAAATGTCTCAACATTTCTGTTTGTTTCCTTGTGTAAAGCATTTGACTAATTTCCTGCACAGGTAATGGATGTAATTAGCTCTATCTTTTCCACAGAGATGAGTTCATGTGCAGAACCCTGGACATAGAATTCCAAGTGGGAACTGCATCAACAGTTCCCAGATCAGCATTTATTTCATTTGTTGGGTGTTTTTTGTTTGTTTGTTTGTTTGTTTGTTATGGAAATCAGCGAAATGTTGTCCGTGTCTTTTAGTTAATAGGCCACATTTTGAGGGAGTACAGGCATCTTCTGGTAGGTGTGAAAGAGTTTAAGAGGAAAGTGTGATGAAATATGCCTGATCTTTCTCTAGAAGAAAGAAAGAAGGGAAAGGAGCTTTGTCTGGAAGGATTCAGATGTCTGTCCTCCAAGTTACAGAAAAAGAAAAGTACATTACTTGAGCCTTTTCTCCCACAGCCTTCTTCAGAGACTTAGGATCTCTTTGAACATGAAAATCTTCAGTTAAACACGATTATTTGGTATTTAGTAAAAGAAGTTAATGAACTCTGGCTACTATAATCCTCATATATGTTCATTTGAAGCACTTGCAATATACCCGAATATATCCAGAGAAGGTACTACAGGTGTTCAAAGAAAACTGCTTTCCACTTTGTACTTTTGTATGTAAATTAAATTGCCCGAGCCATTAGCTTGTTGGAGAAAACATTGGAGATGATGTTGGAAGTTGCAAATATTATTTTATTCCCATTTGCATTTCACTGAAGCCTTTAAGACATTTAAAACTGGGAGTTTGGATGCTGTGTTTAAAACTCTGTTGTGAATCAGGGAAATCTGTGTTTCCCAGACACTCGATATTCTCCTATTACTGCAGCAGTGCTATCCATAATTAAAACAAGTAGATATTTGCTGGAGGCAGAGCTAGAGGTGGAACATCTGAGAGAGACCCTGCATTAAGCATGACGTGATCTGGTATCCATTTGGAGGGAGCTAATTAAATGTGGGAGAACTGTAACTGAAGTGAGGAGGTGAGAAAACCCTAAAAACTAAACAGAAGCTGCTATTTAAATGTTTGCACTTTAGAAATGCTTGTGTGTCTTGTGTTCTATTTTCTTTCCTGCAGGGCCTTATATAACCACCACCATGACAACAGTTAAGTAAATTCTTACAGTGTCTCAAGCAAAATAACTGAATGTCACATTTCAGCTATTCTAGCCCTCTTCCTTTCCAGTCATGAACCACAGAAATCCGTGAAAAAATGTTGGTTTATATCAGCTGCTGGACCCAGGAATGTATCTGCATACCATTAATGTAAAGTTATCGGCAGATATTACCTGATAATGGAAATTAGCCCTGTAAACAAAGTCCACACTTGTCCCAAAACAGGAGGAGAATACTGCAGGAGTTATTTAGGGGCCTGGTGAAATGAGACATTTTGGCTGCACACTCTCAGATAGTTTGCTCTGTGATTTACTAATCCCTCATGGATTTCTGATCCAGCCTCAGAACAAGGATACTACATTAGATGGAAACCCAGCTGAGGAGATGGGTCTAGGGAGAACACCAAAAAGCAAATAAAAGCTAATTTGGAGAAGATAGAACCTTGCAGAGTAGTTATCCTGTTTTGGAGGGACATGGCGCCCAGGACAGGCAAAGAGTATTTTATACACCTGAGGTAGATCTCTGTTTGAAATCCAGGTGATTTTCTTTTCCTTAGCCAGTAAAATACATGACATTTTTTTTCCCCAGAAGCCATCCCTGTAAGAGAGATGTTCTGCTGGGGTTACTCCCTGTGGCAGGTCCGTGTTCTGTCATCTTTACTCAACCCTAGAGGGTCCTGAGCACTGCACCCGAGCACTGTGGAAATTCCAGACAGTTGTTGCATAACTGATGTGCTCAGTCCATAGAGGGAGGAAACATGTCAGACCTGAGATGCTTTGGTAGACCAAAGCTGCAGTGAAAAGTAAATTAGTGAGATCAGAAAGCCATTTCCTCCCTGGCTAACCTCCGTGGGGATGACAGGAATTTGTCAGTCCCTCGGCCTCCTGTCCCAGCCTGATGGACAGGGAAAGACACATTTATCAAAGGAGGAATATGTTTAATCAGTTCATGCCATGTTCCCCACTTGATGGAATGCTTTAACATCGTGGTGCAACACAGTCACACCCACTTGGATAATAATTAGTGAATAATTAATTTTCCACTGTGGTAGCCACAAAAAGTCAATGAGCCCCGATGCACAATAAAATTGAGGCATAAAAGGATATATAAAACTTCCAGAAAGGGGTCTGATTCTGGATTTTTTGAAGGCACTGGCAAAAAAAATTGCAAAGACTTAATAAAATCCCGAGTCACACAACCAAAAACCCCACAGCAACTTGTAAAAGGCAAACCTAGCCAGAATACCTGAAACACTCAAATCTCTTTAACTGAAATATACTGAGCAGATCTCAAGAAAACCTGAAAATGGGCAATTGGTAAAGATAACTGCATACCCTTTTTCATTTATATTTTATTGTTTGAGTAATAACTTTATCTCAAGGCAGGAGAGCTTTAGCTCTTTTGTACTTTTCCCCAAACCACAAGTGAATTTGGCCTGTGGGAGAATGAATGATTGACTCTTTGTGAAATTACTCTTCACGAGCGCCTCATTACAAAACTTCCACAGTCTCCTGTCTCAAACTTCATTAGATAGGAGCACAGCCTACCTGTGACTTTTGCTCTGTATTACACCAATAACCTACACTTTCAAAATATTTACAAACCATCTGGCTCATTTTTAATTTCAATCAGGCCAAATCTGTGGAAATAACTTACTTTTCTTTTAATTAAATTATTTAGAAAAAATAACAGTGACCAATTTAGCTCATTTTGTTAGAGATACACCAATGCCTTCTTCACATCTGAAGGTAACTGCAAATTGCTGTAGTTGCCTAGAGATTGTGGTTGGTGTTTGCAGTATGCCTGAACATTTTCTTTAACTTTTTTCCATGGAGTTGTTGAGTGAGTACAGTTGATTTTAAGGAGGAAAAGAAGGCAGGTGATGCTCAGGTCTTTTAAAACTCAGCCATTACCTTTGCTCTTTCTGAATGGGTGTTCTCTGGGGCTCTTTGGCTGACCCGTTGAGCTTTCAGAGTGAGAAGGCTGCCTGGGGAAGGACTGCACACAATCTTCTCAACTCAATCCAAGAAAAGGTTTCAGTAAATCCCTGATCCTGATTTAACAGAACTGTTGGGATACCTGGAGGAAATCTACTCATTGATGATTTGTATTTGGTTATGGCTTTATAAAAATCTTTCAACGACTCAAGGGAAAGGCTCGTTCAAGATCCTTATAAGAATATTTCAGGAGGTACTACAGAGTTTGACCATACATATTTGTGTGCAGAGAAAAGAAAACAAAAGGTCTTATTCTGGTCTTCCAGCTCCTCCACACACATCTGTGTTAGAGCAGACCCAATGGGAATCATCAAGAACTCCCTCTTACCTCGCTGATTCCATAATAATAGAGGGAAGACAAAACGTGTTGGAAAAAAGAAAACAGGTTTTTCTCATCAGGAATACATTTCTCCTTCCTGTTACAAGTGTTCCCATGTCCAATTCAGCATCGCTTCCTGATGGCATGGAGAGAGTTAAATCAAAGCTGCCTATTGGGGTGTTAAAAGAGCAAAGAGGAAATGTAAGACAATGACACAGATAAGAATAACTTCAGATAGGTGGCTTCAAAGTGGTTGGGGTGATAACGGCCGGGTCATCTCTTGGAGGAAAGCTAATGAGCTGGCTCCATCCAGGCTGCAAAGGCGACTCTTTCCAGGGCTAAGTGGGGGATCAAAGAAGCCTAAAACCTCAAAGAACTGGAAAAGGAAGGGAGCTCGGGGTGAGCCAAGAGAGGCTTCCCAGAATGTGTCAGTTACTGAACTGACAGGCTGGGAAGACTCACAGACAGAAAGAATGTGCTGCAAGCGATGGAGCTGTTCCTCCTGGGAGAGCCCAGTCTGGATTTACGTAAATTACAGACCGTGCAAGCTCACACTGTGAACACACACATGGAAGAAAACCATTATTTTTTGTATTAACACCTGGGCCTGCAGTCTTTGTCTCTTTGAATTCCTTAACAAACAATATTTTGCTATTAAGTGAGCACGATTTGAAACTTTTTAATGAGCCTTTTAGCAGAGCTCCTCCAGCAACCAAAGGCCAGCAGAACATATTGAAGTGATGCCAGTGGTTACCCGGGAGCTGTTACCCAGCGACGCCGGGGAGTGCTGCCAAATTCCTGCTCAGGAAACGGAGCACCCTGGGCTTGACACCGCTGTAAGGACACAACCTTGGGAAGGGACGACATCCAATCGCTTAGTGAGGCTTTCTGGTACTAATGGAGCAAGATGGGCTGTGCATTTTTAAGCAGCTCATGTCTGAGTGAGAAACAGCTCCCCAGTAAGGGCTGGTGGTAGCCCAGCACTGCTGGAGGGTATGGATTGTTGGGCACACGAATTTATTTTGTCCGAGATACTTCACGTTTTTCATGGGGATTTTTCTCACACGGTCAGCACATATTTTAAAATAACTAAGACTTGGGTGAAAATAAAAGAATAAAAGCTAGATGATGGCCATGGAAGGGTCAGTGAATATAGATAGCAAGGATGTGGATGTTCAGTGGGCCATTTCGGCAAAGCATTGCTATTTTAATTTTATATTTATTTTATTATTATATATTCACAAATACCTTCAGCTAGAAGGCGGCAAACAGTGTTTGAAGAGGAGGAAATCCCTCTGGAACGTTGTTTATTTTGTCAGACTACAGAGATGAGCTGTGGCACTTTGAAGCAATCTGTGTGTGAAACCCCCTCGCTTTGTGCTGCCATCCCGCCTCACAGGGGATCAGCAGAGCCCTTTCCAGTGCCAGCAGCACACACAGAACTGCAGCTTCTGCTGCTGCCATGCAATGCTGCCCTGCAATGCCCGGTGAAAAATGCCAGCTGCGCTCTCCACGTTCTCCTGCCGAGAATCCAGCCCGGTCTGCTGATACCAGGGAGCACTTGGATGGGAATTTGCCAGCACAGCACATGGCACAAGTGAAAGAAAAGAACATCAAAATGCAGAAAATTACTTTTTAAACTTTTTATGTTATTACTTGCATACTTTTAGGCTTTGCTCATGTGTGTGCTCGTATTTAGAGAATCCCAAGCATGACTATTATAATTACACAGCCAATCTGACATCAGATAAAACAATCACCAGTGATTCAGCCATTATTGCATGGGTTTTTGTCTAATAAACTGAATTATGCCATTAGAGATGCAGCTGTTTTCCTTGATAGCAGACCTTCATTCTATAGATCTCTTTCTCTCACTGGAAGCTTTTTGGGAGCGGCAGTGACTCTGAATTAATGCATCATTTTTCCAAGTGGGTTCTTCTTTATCATGGAATTGTTTTAGTATTGTTACTATAAGCTTCCATAGAGATAACATTTTTAATAGCCTGTTCTATTTTAGCTCCATAGCCCATGCCCCAATTCTATTAGAAAATGGTCTGCAGAGTCACCAGGGTATAAGAATCTGATTAGAAAACTCAGTGCACTGTCTTTTTAGAAAGGATCTTTGTGTTATCCATGGCAGAGGAATATGAGCTATGCAGTGAAGTTACAATACACAAGACTAATTCAAAATCTCAATGACTACCCACTTATTCAAACAGCCATCCCTAGAGAGAATAATTGAGCAAAGTGATTATAGGTAGCCTTCTGATAACATCTTTGCATTCCTGCAATGCCTTTCTTGCCAAGATATTTTACAAGTAGGTACAACCCAGGGGCTGTAGAAGTAAAAATTACTTTGGCCCAAATAACACTGCTTTCAGTGGCACAAGCCAGGATTCCATTTTTCATTCTGATTTTTTCTTTTTTGAAGACTTTATCATAGACTTGACATTGTTTATCCTGAAGTCCCATTTCTGATTGACTGATGGCTATGGCTATAAGGAGACACAAATTGGATTAAATCAATTCTTCATTCTGGGAAATAATGCCCATTGTCTTAGATTCTGACCTTCTACGCTAATTTCTGGCAGAAGTGAAATAAAAGGTTTAAAATTTTGCATGCTAATCACACCTTATACATTCTTATGAAGATCTAATTATAATGGAATTAGCATCGATTTACTGAGAAAAGCTCAGTCTATTGCAATATCATACTGTCCAAAAAGTATTAAAAAGTTGGGCACTGTATTACAACACTTTTAAGTGCTGGCATGTTGGCCATCATCATTACATGCACAAGCTATTGCCTAAGTGAGCCTGTGACTGAATAATAACTTGTTTAATAATCTTTTGTCAACTGTAGTATCTCATCTGGAGGGTTATCATAATAAAGACAGTAATTGTTTCCTCAAAGTAGCCATTAGAGAATTCTGTAACCACTACCATTCCAATTAGAGCATTCAAGATTAATTTCAAGAATAGCATTCCCTGAGAGTTCAGTCACAGGAGACACTCATTTAGAAAGAGATAAAGTTGTTGTCCATATATATATTTATATATATATAGAGAGAGAGAGAGAGAGAGGCTGGTCTTCATTAGGTGGGATACTGCACACACTTCATAAAGCAGATACTGTTGCAGGTAGAGAGGAATAAATTACTGAACTCACTTTTCCAAGGTCATTGGCCTGCCTGAGAGCTGAAGAATGATCTCCTTAGCGTTGTCTAATGCCCAGTTCACCGAGATCTGCATTTAAGATATGCATCCTTGGAGGAAAACACTTTATATTCTGAGAGCACCTGAGCTGCAGGTGCACCTGTGGAAATAGCCAAGAGTGAGAGTGGGAGACAGGGAGCTTCTCCAGAAGTATCTGGTGCAGACTGATCAAAAACCTCCTTAACTTATTAAGACGGAAATGCACGGGCATTTTCACATTTTTCTGATTGTCCTTGTGCAGCCCAAGTTTGATTGCAGGCAAAAAGAAATAAATCAGCCTCCTTCTGAAAGCAAAGCAAACCCCAAATTCATTGGAAGTGGTCAACTCTGGGATCACAGGGAAAGAGACAAATGGCATCATTTGTTCGTTGTGAGAGTTGGGACGGGGCAGTAGAAGTGCCAGGACACGAGTGTTTCATGCTGTGCTCATTTCTGTGTGCTAATTTCTTTATCTGCAGCGCTTATCAGAGTGATAAAAGCACTGAGAGGCACCAGATGCTTCTGGTGGAGATGCTCGTGCTGCTCTTGGTGCCCTGCTGAGGTGGCAGTTTGCTGCTGGAGGAATGCTCCTGGTCGGCTGTGATGAATTCAGTTTTGGAAGCTGAATAAACAATAGGCTGCTCTGTACTGCTCAGGGACAGAGCTCTCCTTAACTGGAGTGATGGCCTAGGAGCCCAAATTAAATTCCTGCTTTCATTCCTTCGGATTCCAGTGAATTTAGGGGAAGCTGGGGTCTATGTTTGGACCTGAAGCTGACTGAAAGAGACATTTCTGCTTCACCAGAATCACCTGGTGTGATCCAGGATAATGTAACGCATCCAGAAACCAAAGTGAGTTCCCAAAAACTGCAGAACTTGTTGCCTTCTATAGCTGAGCAAGGAGTCCAAAATCTTTTCTGTAAAGACATTGTACAAACCCCATCCCCTGAGAAAGAAGCAGTGTTATATCAGCAGGTGTACAAGCTAAATACACAGGGATCCCCTTCAGAGTGCTGGCAAATTGTGCTTTCTCATGCATGAAGGTGTTCACAGATTGCTCACAATCCAGCACATTTGAAACTACCTTATTCTTCTCAATAGCTCTTGATTTTTGTTTGAAATGCAGAAGCCATGCACACTAGAGCTACATTGAATGTTCTAAATGTGCTGTGCTGATATGCTGTCAGGTCCCATTGCCTGAATAATAATCCCTTTTTTGATCTGCGAAATTTTACATTTCAATCAAAGGGTCTTATTTTTCATTGCCAAATTCCTCTATGACCAAAGCTCTCACAGGGTTCTTTTTATGTTTTATATAAACTTATACTTGACCTGTTCCTTGCTTACTCTCCCGCACCCCTGCAAGCAGCTACGTTTCTAGTACATTCAGTGAGACAATTTATCAGCTCAAGAGGACATTGGCAGAAGTATCATTGTACCTCTCTAGAACTGTTATCTTGGGGTAGGTGAGCCACTTCAGCCAACTCACTATCCACAGAAAAGGAAGAATGTCCATAACATTTTTATTTCAACTTCTTCCTAGTCTGGAAATGGAAATATCTTCTCTCAGGGAACTCTTTTTTCTTTCTTCTTTTTTTTTTTTTTTTTTTTTTTTTAAGAGCATTAAATGAGCCATAGATCAGAAAAAACAAAATCTAAAATTTCAGAGGGGCTGAAAAACAATACAATCACAGCATTATGTAACTTCTTTCCACTATCTGATCTCACAGGATAGCAGGAAATAGGAAATATAGTTGAAGATGATTCATCACATGCCCAAAACAGATGTTCCTCAATTTGAAACATATCATCTCAGCCAGGGAAATGGAACTGTGGTGGATGTCAAGGCAGTTACATTTGCCTGACAGATACTCCACGCTTTGGAATAACATTACTGCTAATGAGAGTCTGCTGCTGATGTGCAGTTCTTTGTTTTGCTGTTGATGTAGAGCAGTCAGGTCTGCTTGGTGCATCCATCAGCAATAAAGCCCTGTGTGTGTGTGTGGTATTTCTAAATTGAATTATAATGCAAAACACAGGCGCCATCCTCACTTCATTTTTCAAGCCTTGCCTGTGCAGTCTCCAAACCAACAGCTAATAAAGCAAGCTCCTGTCCTCCCTGGAGTGAAAGCACCCGATTTATGTCCCTTGAGGAGAACAACTTCCTGTGGCTGACCTTTGAGCAGAGCTGGAGTTACAGCCCCGTGCAACAGCCCAGCCTTTGAGTGTGGCTGTGTCCCAGTCTGATGTCTGGTGCAGTACAGGTTGTGCTGGGGCCAGCAGCCGCTGTCATCTCCCAGAACTCTGAAGATATCCTGCTGAGGGTACAAAATGATAAAATGCCAATCTTCCGTGTTCCTGGAGATTTAAAAGCCTCATGGGAGACTTCAAATAGGGTTAAAACGAAGCTGAGGAGGGGGAAAAAAAAATCCTTCTTTGTTTTTCTTACCGTAAAAGGAACTTCAACACATCAAGGAGTAAAATTTGAAAACGGCTGCTTGACAGCTTAACATAAACAATTCCAGTGATGAAAGCACAATATGGGGATAATTATCTGTTCAAATAAATCTGATTGATGCTAATGAGCATTTGAACAATTCATTAAGCAGCCAGGGCTTTTTCTGTCCAATTTTCTTTGGTAAGCAGAAATGACACATCCAAACGTTTTACTAAGGATACCATCTCCCTCTGTATCTTCCCATCTTCTACAGAAGTCCCTTTTCCAAGAAGGTGCTGCATCTCCAGCAGGAAGGATGCTGAACTTATCCCCACATAACATTCCCAATATTCCCCCTTGACACAGGGATAGCTGCTGGAGCTGAAATTTGGATCAGAAATGCCCCAGTGCTTCACTGTGGGGCTGCAGCTTGCAGATGTGGTGGGGAGAGACTGCAGAGCCCCTCTGGGGGGTTTATGCTGTTGAGTGGAGCAGTCCCCTGTGGCTGTGCAGTAATTTAAGGAGCTGGTAGCAATCTCACAACCAGTGGCCTCTGTCTCTTGCTTCACCCAGTTCTGCTCTGCTCTGTGGTCAATGAATTCTTCCTCACAAAGTGTGCACAGCCACAACAGGAAAAGCTGGATTTTCTCTCAAATCCAAAAAGTATTGACCAGTTCAACCACTGACTCTGAAACATGAGGGGGAGTGCTGAGAAGAAAATATTTTTCCATGGCAGTGTACTCCCAATATCTGTTATCTAAATACAGCAACCAAAAGAAAATCCAGAATGCATTGGATGTCGATCAGATTTAAATTGTGTTTAGCTGCCTATTGCAAATATCAGACCGTTTCATTCAGCTTGTCCATCTCCTAATAAATTGTCTTTGAAACTCTCAGTTCCAGTGCTCATGGAAATTGATTGCTCAGGAATTTGTGCCCAACATTGTTTTCCCCTTCTTCTCTTTTAGTCAGGCAAAACAGAAATTTTAACTGAGCACTCCAAGACAGAGAAACAACACATTATTCAAGGGACAATTTGAATAGGGGTATGATGGAAAGTGTGGCAAGAATTCACAGAATATCCAAAGCCCCAATAAAGTGCTGTGAATATCAAGGACACAGGAATTAGGACTGGACTGCCCATGATTTCTTAGCCAGGAGAGGGCTGAATTCGTGGTTGTGCCTTACCAGCATCAATGTGTGTCATTGCATCCTCACCCAGGACAGGGATTGCTTTGTCCCATGCATCCCAGGTGGTGTCACCTTGCTTCCCTGCAAAACTCTACCCATCCTGGGCTCCTGCCTTGAAGGGGATGAGTATTGTGTCCTTCACAGCACATTGGAGTCTTATTTTTTCGTTCTAAGATGCCTAATATTCTCAAAAAATGCTTAGAAGAGAACGCCTCCAGCATGTGTCTTCCTGAATACCAAAGAATTTTCTGACATGTTTTCTTCATGTTAAAGAACAATTTTAGTCGTTGGTAAACACCATTTATTGAGGAAGTAAAAAAACTTCTTTCTGGAAAATTACTCAGTTAAGCCATGTGTCCAGCTTAGCTTGCTGTCTGTAGTGAATAAACAGGGATGTTTTATTTGAATGAGTGTTTGCAACTGCTGCCAGTGTAAATCCATTTATCTCCCAGGACTTGGGCATCCACTTGAGCACCATATATTTAGACTGCATGAAGCTTTCTTTTTTTTTAAAAAAAAAAATCCATGGTCTTTCAGGAAGCGACACCATTCAGTATTCCCTGAATAGTACCTGGCATCCTCCAAGGGAATTCAGATGAGGCTGTGGCAGCAAAGCCCCCCTTTGATGCTCAAGAGGTGCAGAGAGGGGGCTCAGCTCTGGCTGGAGCTGAGGAGGGACATTTCCTTCCCGTGTGACCAGCACAGGGAGTGGAGCCAAACAGCCACAGCTGGGGTGAGCTGCCTCAACTGAGGGATGTGCCTTGGCTGCTTGGGATCCTGTGTGCCTGCAGACATGGACAGAGATGTCTTTTCACTCTGTTTTGGAAGTTCTCAGGGGACACAAACCCCGAGTCCTGTCAGAGGGGTGGATTTCCCTGAGCACAGCTTTGGGGTTTGTTAGCTGCTGCAGAAGGATACATTAAGAACCTTGCAAGTATGTCCAGCTTCATCCAATTCCCAAAGAGAGAAAGTTAAAAGCTCTCTTGGCTCAGCAGATGAGACTTTCCCCTCTGTCTGGTTAAGCCAGGACAAGGCTCCAGTGGTCTAATGTGTTTAGAATTGGATATAGATTTTTAGGAATTGGGTATAGATTTTTAAAAGAAGCTCGGAAGATTTAATTCTTGCCATCTACTTGGTCATAAGGAGCTATTTATTACAAAAGAAAGATGAAAGATTTTTAATTGAACTCTGAATTAATTTCAAAATACTTCCTTTTCTTTACATGAGAAGCAATTTTTTGTGTTTCCATGTTTCACACATACATTCCAGAAAACTGGCTTTCCTGGAGACTCAGGCCCTGAAACTGCCTATGCTGTAATGATTTTTGCTTACACAGAAACCTCACTTGATAGAACCAATAATGAAAGCATATAATGGAACAACAGTTTAAAAAGCTAGCAAAAGCTTAATAACAAATTAAAATCTGTAAAGGTAAGTCCTTGAGATTTGGAAGTGCTCGCCGTAAACAATTTTTCTCAGTATCTTGCCCTGGAGATCCAATTTGTTATTATTAAACACACTGAGGTATTCTCGTTAAAAGTAGGACTAAAAATAACCTCTCAGCTTGAATTGCATTGGTATTTTTAGGTCTAAGGATTTATTCCTCCTATCAATGGGTGCTTTGTATTAATTAATTTTCAGTGGCAACGTCGTTTTCTATTTTGTGGCTTGATTCCAAAGAAATTTTGTTTTGAAAGATTTTGGGTGTTCTGCTCTCAATCATTATAGTATGGAGAAAAAAAACTCTACTGGAAAAAGAGCAATTTATTTGTTAATCAGGTGTTCCTCATTTGTCAGAAAAAAAAAAATCCAAAGAACTGTGGTGAAGTTTTTATGAGGGAGACAGACATGCTCCAAGCACAGACAGTGTTTGTTACTGTCTTTTTATGGCAGAATAAATGACCAGGTGAGAGTCAACGTGATCACAGCATTGTAGAGCCCACTTTTATTTGGACTGTGTCTGCGTGGTGAAAAGCTAATAATAACTTGGACTTGATTCTTTAATGAATACGTGTGAGCCTAATAATTCCTGAAAAGGCCAGTTTGGAGGGAAAAGTTGTCGCTTTTCTTTTTTTGTAGGACCTGAGCATTAACACACCAAACATACCTGGGAGTCCATCCAGACTGAATTCCCAAAGGCAGCCAATGGGAGAACATGGAAATGCTCAGTTCCTTTACCAGGGCACAGACCTGAACGTGCTGTTTGCACAGAGACGGAGCTGCGTCCGTGCAACTCGCGGCAAGCTTTTCGGAAGGGAGGATGGAAAGCACAGCCATGTCCTTTCCATGAAGGAGAGCAGCCTAACAGCAGATCTCAGCTCAGTCCAGGCTGGGGAGGATCCTGCAGGTGTTTGCTTTGAAGTGTTGACAGCTCTGTGCAGTGATAAAGGACCAGACTGAAATGTGTCACAGTCTTCCGCCTCCCACCGCCGGCGTGTGGGAGGCTGGAGCACGTCAGGATTTGGTGGCCTATTTTCTGTGCTCCTCCAATGGCTGGGAGGAAAAGCCCTGCTTTGCTATTTCCTTTGTCAAGCTCTCTTTGTGGATCTCACAGCAGCTGCTGACAGGGACAGCTCCCCACAATGTCTTAGGGGCAGGGGCTGAAGTCATTTCTCACACTTGGAGTTGTAGAGCCACCCTTCAGTCCCCTTCTGCCAAGCCCCAGAAGCTCTAGCCCTCAGTTCCGAACAGATGGCTCCTGAGAAGCTGTCAGTACTTCTGGCAGGCAAAGGAGGTCAGGGAGGGTACAGGAGGGACACAGGAGCACTGGTGACAATACGTTTGTACTCTTACTCTAGGGCTCTTACTGAGTAAATAAATCTTCTTCATTCTTCTTTTTTCAATTTTAAATATTCCTCCCTGCAGGGAGCTTTATTCCCCAGTCTGGCAGTCTGGGAACAAGAGAAAGAATTTAATAGCTCCTGGCTTCTAATCTCAGGGCAGACAGAAAACTGCATTGTGACCTCAAGCAAATTATTTAAACTCTTAACATCAAATTCACCTCTATTCATGCTCTCCGCAACCTCAATGTCATTAAATTGAGAACTCAATTTGTTCTACATTCCCTCATATGTAATCCCGAGATCAGAGTTTGTCATTTTCATAAGCATTTTGCAAGGAAAGATTCCTTTTCTGGTTTTGCTACAAGTCTGTATTTCAAAGTATTGCAAGTACTGTGGACTGTGGGTTTGTTCCCAACCCAAGGGTTTGTTCTTCAGTATTTCAGGTGGGATCATGGATGAAAATACAGACATAATTATAGATTTACAGGGCAAGAGGTTCCCTATATGCTTTGTGTCCCATATGGGAAGGAAAAGGCAGGCTACCTCAGCACAGGCATTCTGCTCTCCTTTAATTCCTGCTCTCATGAGTTTCTTCATTTTCCAGGCTCCAGGTGCCTTCTGGAATCTCCCGTTCTCCTGGACAAGGGCAGTGGTGACAGATCCCATCTCTGGCAGCAGAGGGGCAGCAAGCAGAGGCAGCCTCCTCTTGGTGAGTTGCAAAGCTGCTTTCTCTCCTTTGTCTTAAAGCATTTAATTCCACAGGTGAAGGATCTGCCCTGGGATGGAGAGGGACAATTTTCATCTCCTGTGACACGTCTCATTGTCACAGCTCAGCAGCCCCACAGTGCCCTGAGGGGAACAAGCAGATCCTGTGGGGCTCCCTGTGCTCCCTGTGTTTTCAGCTCCTGCCTTATTTAAGTTTCTGGGTCTGAGGAATTGTGAGAAGCTTACAGACCAAGGACAGTGGATATTTGCCCCTTGCCTTTACAAAATCATATGATGCTTGAAAAAAATACAAATTGGGCTTCTGGGCACAGGTATTTGCCCCTAAGATATAGGATGTGAGTGCTTTAGGCCTTAAAAGGTGCAAGAAACGTATTTTTTTTTATTGGTTTTAGCATTGGATGTTTATGGATAAGCTGATGCTTGGGTCTTGGAAAAGCAAGACTTTCCAGTTGGTGGTTGTCTGGCCAGAGTGCTGCAAACAAGGGCACTTGTGCTTTTAGGCTACACAATCTTATGTCTATCCAGGCCTGATTGAACCACAGCAAAGAGAGATTCTTCTTAAGATTTGGCTTAAAGTGGTGAGATCAAAACACTGGAGTGGGTAAATAGAAGCTGGTTGTGCTGATGGCTTTTGTTAAGTTGTATTTCTTCTGAATAAATGACAGCAACTTGAGAAATTCTGCTGGGACTCCACTTGCATTTCTGAAGTATCACCTAAGCAGTAGCTCATGCTTGCTTTATTTTATGCTTTTCCCAGGAGAAATATGGGACCTGAGTCCAGGGTTTTTTTAGTGAAGTATCATTTTCTCTCTCTTTCATTGCATGAAGCTGTTTAAATGTCCCACCCTATGTTTCTTCTGTAGAGGAATTTAGGACTAACACTTGCCCCTGCAAGGAGAGCTTATCACAGCCCAGGGGTATTTAAGGGCTACAGGGGTATTTAAGGAGACAGGCAGAAGAGGTGGAGGGCAAAGGGAGAGAATGTATTGGAGTACTTGTATTATTTAAATATCTTTTAAAAAGGGAAAAAAAGGAGAAGATTGAGGGAACTTAATTCAGGAAGGTGGCCCCCTGCTCCCGTGAGAGCCCAGGTTGCTGTTTCAGTGCTGACACTGGAGATCAGAAGCAGAATAATTGCCTCAACATGTTGGACATTCTTTGCTCGGCCAAGCAGGAAACAGAATCCCCAGGGAATTTATCCCCAAGGGAAGAGAGGAACAAAAAACCAACCGTGGTTGGCTCTGCTTCCTTTAGCATTTTGTTTCAGACTCCTTGCTGCACCAGCAAGTGTCACTATGGGCTTTGCTATACAGCAGCAGGGAAGAGAATGTGAGTTTTACACAGGGAAGGGGGGAAAATCCTAATCCTGGTTAGGAGTGTGGTTTGCCCCACCTCTGTCTCGGGTCAGTGACCCTGAACTCCACTCTGCCTGTGTTTTCACTGAAATTATTTGCTAAAGCTTTCACTCCGGAGACATTTTAATTTAGACAAAATCTAATTGGTGTTTTTTTCTTGTGGGAATGATTCCTGCTTGCAATAGTCATGGTTTCATTTTCAAGACAGTCTACTTGGTAAGCCACGCTTTTAAGTTCAGCTTGTCAGATTTTCAAATTTGGATTTGGGAGTGGAAGTTCATTGGTGTACATTGCTACTTCTTCAGATAAGAAAATGAAATATTTATTAATTTAGAAAAAGGAGTGAAATGAAATCTGCGACTGTAATTTTATTTCTCCTCTGCTTTTCAGTGTTGTTGAATATTTTGGCAGCATTTTCAATGTATTTAATATTAGATGGGGAAGTGTGAAAATGGAAATGCATTGGGGAAATGGAAAAACACCAACTTTCCTGTTACTGAAACAAAACTAAATTATTATGACAAATATTATCATGAATATGGAAAGGAAGCAAGATTGTGTTTTCTTCTCCAACTGCCTAGCCACAATTTCATGTTCCACAGAAAGAAAATTCAGTCACGTGCCTGTGAGACTGAAATGTTAAGCTCTTAAACAAATTTTATCTGCAGGAGACATAAAACTCATTAAAGATACTACTAATAACCATTTCTTTCTTCCCTACATAAATATTTATTTTTAACCCTTTGTACCTAGCTGATTTAGGACATCACAAAATCCCAGAAATTGTATGTAAAATCATTCATCTGTGTGCAGAATTGGTGGTTTGGGTGGCTCTTTCCCACAGCTGGAATTCCCTTTGTCGAGAGAAGTCTTGATGTGAGCAGGTGAGGTTTGGCTTTCACACGGGCAACGTCTCAGGGAAATGGAAAAGCACAAATGCATCCATTCCTCTGTTTAATTCATTCCTGCTGCAGCCCTGAACTGATGCAATCCTGCCTTGGCTAAGCACACTACAGAGGAACGCTGACAACAGGAAGAATGACTAACTTCAGGGAGGAGAATTAGAATTGTTTGACCTTTCATAGTCTCTTTTCATCAGCTCTACAGAAAAGAATATCATAGCTCAAAGCTCTTGTTCCCTCAGGTTTCTTTCACTTTAATAACGTTCCTGCATGGATGTAATGAAAGTCTCTTTTTTTCATGAGCTCATTTTTCTCC
This sequence comes from Rhipidura dahli, assembly GCA_013399225.1. Classification (NCBI taxonomy): domain Eukaryota; kingdom Metazoa; phylum Chordata; class Aves; order Passeriformes; family Rhipiduridae; genus Rhipidura; species Rhipidura dahli. The sequence goes on along the minus strand of VXAC01005548.1, from coordinate 467,794 downwards.
CTTTATTTCTGCTTGCCATTCTTGACTTCACAGATCATGACCAGGACAATAGTAAAAAATCTCAGACAATGCTGGAGGAGGCAGTATTTTTGTCTTAGCCACCAAGTTTCTCATGTCCATTGTGCTCACGACAATGTGCCACATAAAACATTTGATATTATAGATTCAGGAGGTCAGCTGGTGAGGCAGCTTTGGAGGAACACCTGGAGCAATCCTCAACAATCAAACCCTGCTTGTTACTACCCTAAGCTTACAAGCTTTGCTGAGCCATGGAGCCTTTTTAATCAGCTGGCTGCTGTTCTTCTGGAGCAAAGTGATGTTACAAAGAGCTGTTCATTTGTAACAGGCATAAAGAAACGTGAATGTGTTGACTTTATGATCAGCTTATGGAACTCATTTATTCGGGAGGTCATCACGTTTTGTCTGCTTGTACTATTAGAGAAAAAAACTTGGTTAAAGAGAACTTCTCCAAATACACATTCTTTTAGTCCTTCCCCCTTCCACCGTAGGCAGCTGTTTGCTCTCTCCCCCTGAAGTTTCCTTCAGTACTGTCTGTGCCCATGCTTTGAAAGAGAGGAGATAAAATCATTAGGCTCTGTCCAACCCCTGAAATGCAGTGATTTTAGCCTGGTTTCTTCTGGGCAATTCTAACCTGAGCTGATGGACCTGATCTTCTGGGTTGGTGAAACTTAATGTGTTTAAAAACCAGCTCCAGGCTCCACTGGCACTTTTCCCTCAGGAAGGAGACACAACGTTGGTACAAATATGTGTAGCATGACTTCTGGATCACTTATGTGGCTGCCCTGCTCCTGATATGGCATCTTTTGCTGTTCAAGCCTTGCTGTCTGTGCTGGCTTGCAGCTCAGAGGAGTGTCAGGGCATTTCTGATTCCTTACCATCACATTTCCAAAACACATCGTGTGTGACCTTCAGAAAGCTGCAGAAAGTGCAGCTGTGTCCATCCTTTGCTCCTTGAGCCACTGCTCCAGGAGTGGCCCCTCCTGCCCCCAGGCTCCCTGGCAGCCCTGGTAGGTGTGAAGGAAGGATGTGCTTCCCTCACCCTGCACTGCCACGGGGAAGGTTGCAGGTGAAGAAGGCAAAGAGAGAGGAGGGAGATTGGTGATGCTTTCTTTGAAATGCACCAAGATTGGTTTAAAACACCTGGTTATCTGGCAAGGACAGTCGGGGCCGTGCTGCCTCAGGGTATGGCCAGCTGCACGTGTGGCACCTGCTGACCCCTGTGCTGTGCAGGAGAGCTGCCACTGGCACTGCCCACATGGCTGAGATCTGTAATCTGGGCCACCCCCAAAGTCGGGAGACTTCTCTCCAGTCACAGAGTTTCCTTTACTGGAGGACTTTTTTTGCTTTGATCGTGGTATTTTTTCTTTCTTCTCAGAAGCCTCACTTTACAGCACCGAGAGCCAACTATTTCTGGGACTATTTAGAAATCTTTAGATGTTTCAGAGCATAATGGAACAGATTCTTAAAACCTTGCTTCATGTATCTGGAGGAGTGGGACAGTTTTGACACATCTGTCTTGCACAGGATAACACACAGGCACCAACCAGCACTTGGAAAAGCAAAGATATTAATGCAGCTGACACTTCCCTCAACTCAGTGAGCAAATGCTGCTCAACAGACAGAATATGTGAAAACCAACCCAATCTCAACAGGAGCCTGCAGTGCTTAAATCCCTTATATAAAAATAAACCCTGGTCATAAAGAAACATTGTACTAGAATTAAGCAAATATTCTTAAAATATGCAGGCATTATGACATGTCCTCTGGAGTGTAATAGCACATGTGGTTTCATAGCAGGAACCCTTTTTACTTACAAATTGATACTTCACAAGATGTTTTAATCATCTTTCATATCTAAAGCAACATTCTGCCATTTGGTTCTTAGGAATCTCGGTAATAAACACATGAGCAGCTCATTAAGTCTCACTAAACACTTCTGTGTTAGATAAGAGTTATTTCATGTTTTAAGTAGATAAATGGGCCCAGCATGCCTAAATGATTTGCATAAGATAATCCATCATGTCAGCTGCTTGGTGTAAATACTCAGGGAGGCGAGTCCTCTCCTTGCAGAACCTGAGGGGTTTTCAGAGCAGGAACAAGTTCTTTTTTTCAACCCCAAGCCCAAGGAGCATCGAGTAAATCTCCTGTTTAACTGTGCTGGTTCCCTTTGCCCAGTGCTCAGGGGACTGTGGCACGTATAGTAAATTACTGCAAGAAGAAATCTCCACCAAGGTAACAGGTGCCAAATAAAATATATTAGTCAATAAAAAAACTATTAGAAAGCGAGTGCTTTTAATGTGATTTACAAGAGGCTGAAGCTACAAAGCAGCAAATGGAAGGAAAGAAAATTACACCATGTGCGGTAAGGAGCATCACAGTTTTTGTGGTAGATATTGGAAAATAAAGGAAAAACTCTAAGTAGGCATTGGTCATGGCCTGCTAATATTCACTCCCAAAGGAAACAGTCCAGAATTTGAAAGGGAGATGGCAGGGAGATTTATTTATTGTGGTCAAAGGCTCAAGTACAGAGGCCATGCTCTGATCCCCTTCTCCTGCTTTCCACTACACTGTGGGAGCAGAGAGGTTTTTGTGGGGGAAGTTGTTGTTTGATGTGGACAAGAACACGGGGATGAAGGAGAGGAAGTGATCAATTAATATCAATTCCTGACAGGACAAGTTAACAATGCTTTAGAGCTGGCTGCTGCTGAGAAGCTGCTGCTGGTACTGGGGAACCTCAACTCGACACAACGAGGTCTCTTGCTGGAGAGCAAGGGCACTGCTGAGAAAAGAGGGGTTCTGCTGAGAAAAGAGGGGTTCTGTTCTCACTGGGCTGAGGGGTGGCTGTGAAAAGCCCATTTTGCCTCAGGTTCTCCATGTGAGGGCTGGGAAATCCCTTTCCTGTAGGGAGAATCAATGAAAGGAGTTATGTAATGGGTCGGTGTTTTTAAAGAAGGAAAACATGATCATTATTTCCAGGATCTGTAATAAATCCAGCCACAGAATGCTAATGATGACAAAAGAGATTTCTGCTGCTATGAAGCAAAGGCTGTTTGCACAATAGCTCAGGAGCAGGAAACCTCCCGGAGGTGATGCTGAATAAAGCATGTGCATAAGTAGTGTGTTAGATTAGCTCCCAGTCTGTGGTGGATCTGAGTGCCCTCATAAATTCACACCAGAAAAAAAAAATGAAAAGAAGGAATGGGAAAACTGCTTTAAAAAAATTTGTCTAAACGATGTTATATGATTATGTGTGGAGGCTGGGGGGTGCCAGGAAAAAAGGAAGGCAAAAAACCTTGTCAGATTTAAACAGCCCACTCTGTACTCTGGGAAGGCCAATTCCATTCCTGCATTTTGAATGAGGAAGCAGCAATAACATGGCTTGCTGCAAAGGCAGGCAGCACCAATTCAGTAATCTGTGCTCAAGTGCTGCTCCATATTACATGCTGTGTCATTTTTTAGTGTGGCACAATACTGCCAGAGCTACAGCTTTGTGATTCAGTGATTGTTTCACACACATCTGCATTACAGGGTCGTTGTATAGATCGCTACATGGCTGATATTCTGATGGCTTGGATTTATTTTAGAGCCAGCTTGGTGTTGGGATATTACAGGTTTGAAGATAAAAATTGTAGCTGTGCATGTTTCCCTTAAAATCTCCAAAAGCTAATGAGTTTATCTTTGAGGAGAGATACACCTGTTACAATGACACAAACAAAACAAAAAGAAAAGAGGGAAGATATTTTCGACTGAAATGTATGGCTAATGGAACAACCCCTCCTCTGTGGTTTGATGGGTTTTTCCATCCAGTTTTCCTCATGAGCCAGTGGGGCTTAGAAGGGACGTGGAAGAAGGGACATTGCCTCAACTGCTGAGCAGAGAAAAGGCTCTGAGAGCCCAAATCTGCTGCCAAGCTGAAGTCAAACAGTTCTGGGGTGACAAAGTGCCAGCTCCTGGGCCTGCATGGGATGTAGGACTCCATGAAAATGAGCTTATCCATGAAAATGCATTTATGGATCTCAGCTCACCAAGGGAAAAGTCAGTTCTCTGTAGTGATATCTGCAGACTGCTTCTATCCTTCTGTGATCCCTCCTTCAGGAGATGTGTCCAAGGATGGGAAAGACAGGCTGGACCTGGACTGGAAGAGGTTGTGCCCATTAGGATGGTTTTGCTGGGAAACTCGATGGTGAATTTAAAGCATGACAAGAAAAATGAGTACAATAACTGAAATATTTTTAGACCAAAGTGTCTTGGGAAACCAATTTTGAAAAGTGGAATATTCTGCCTCCTATAAAGTTCAATTAAAGTCATAACATTTAGCATCATCAACTGCTTCTCTGTAGTTCAAATTTCATATATTGCACCAATTTGCAGAGTTGTGTCTCCTATAGAGTGGGAAAACAATATGCAGAATATTTTCTGATTGTGAAGGAGGCTTGAGATGATGCTAAAATAACATGTAAATGGGATGAAAGATTTTTGCCAGATGATTATTTTAGCTGGTCACAATTCCCAGTAGAGGAGGCAGAAGTGAGTAGCAAAATACCATTTAATTTCATGCAAGCATTTGCTTCAACTTGCCTCAATTTTCTTGGAAGGATTTCTTAGTGCTGTACCCATTCAGTGATCCCAAAGGAGTGGAGGGTTAGTTTTGTGAACAAATCTGCAAACCCAATTTGAGAAATGGGAAATTGATACTGGTTCTTCTTAAATTTCAGTTTTTCTTGCCCTGAACAGGCATGTAAAAATGAGATCTGTAATAGTGTAGCTGGGAAAGAACTTTTGGAAAACCCCCAAGAGCCATAGGCAGGGATTCAACAGAGAGTGGGTCTGGGTGTCTGTACACAATTTGGCTGTGTAGAGTGCAAAGCCCCTGGGAATGACTTCACATCAGAAGAAAAGTACAGGAGTGTGGGAAATAATTGGAGGAGTTTGATTCTGAAGAGTAGGTAAGGAATGAAATAAAACAAATCAGGTAGCAGGGAAACTGCTTTGATTTTGCCATTGGTGGAATAAAGCATTTGTAAATCTGGTAAATCAAATACATTGCACCAAGCATGGACTGGCAAAGTCACTGTTCCAACAGGTACTGATGGGAAATTACACTTTCATAGAGGGGCAGTAGTTTCCACGTGTCTGAGGGAGCAAATGAATCTAGAGAGGGCATTTGGGCACTAAAGAATGGCAAACCTGTGGGACTGCCAGGACAATTTGAAGTCCAGTCTGGCTCTTCTCAAAAACACTCTGAGGATTGGGGGCCAGATCTTCATCTGCCTGAAAGTGAATCAGGGAGGGTCTGTGGATGGACTATCACAAAACACCTGCCTTGCCTCTGCTGCTCCTCTGACCTGCAGCCACAGGCTGATTGTACAAACACAGCAAGCCCGTGTCAGATTTGCAAATAACCCTCAGGAGTTCTGAGCTGGTGATTTCGGCGATTTATTGACTGCTCTTATAAGGAAAACCAGTCAATTACCCACATCTCCAGCTTTGATAGCCTCCTTTCATCTTCAGACAGAAGAAAGTGTGATACAGCAAGTGTTTATACACTGCTGGCATTTGCCATTAGAAATGATAAAAGGGGGATGGAAAAATACCATGGTGTCTCGTTGGAGCTGCTCTCAGTGTGCAGCCAGCTGAGAAATCGGGCAGGAACTCTGCATGACAGGGAGGAATCAAACTCCTTTGGACTATTCCTGTCAGACAGTGTCCAGCCCAAGCATTTCCATTCATTTTGCTCTGTGCTGCATTAGTTCTGAGGTTTGTGCTCTGTCACCCCAGTGCGTGGGTTATTCTTGGTTCTCACCCTGGGGAGAGTTGTCTTGACGAGGTCTTGCACTGTATAAATAGCCTGGTTACCTCAGCCTTCTCCTTGCCAAGCCTGGCAGAAACCTTGTGCATGTCACTGCCAACAGCTCAGCATCAGGCAGTTTGCACCTGAAACTACAGCGGCACCCCAGAAAATATAGAAGTGCAACTGGCATGTGATGCTTTGAGCAATAATCCAAATGATGTATCGATACACAGGTGTGAGAGAGAACTGGGAGGGAGCAGAAATCCATGGCAAAAATTGGTCTTTATCTGCCCTGTGCTGTGCTATGAAAAATCCAGCCTTGCAGCCAAATTGGATCCGATTCAGGGATTGTTTAAATGAGCCAGCTCTCTGTTGGTGCTGGCTGAGAAAACTGTTGAGGTATTATCTGTGTCGGCTGTACTGCAAGAACAAAGACAAATAAAAATTGCATTTGCAAGCTCTGATAGCCTCGGTGGTGAGGGACAGCATTGCCTGACAGCAATAACCCATAAAAACACACCGGAATTGGATCGCTGTAAAATGATTAACTTTCAAAATAGAGGAGGATCCTTGTGAGTATGCCAAAGTCCATTTTTCTGAGGGAACTGAGGGGATTGATATGGCCCCTTTGAAAACCTTTTCATTGCATGGGGAAGAAAAATGAACTCTCAACTCTAGACTGACCTATTAGCTCTAGGATTTGAGTTACTGATGGGTTTGAGTGCACCATGGCTGTAGTTGGAGGTGAGTGGAATCTCACAGCTGCATTCCCAGTTCTGGAAGAGCAGAAATGGTTCTAAGCAAGCTCTTACTGCACTAGAGGTGCCCAGCTGGGATGACTGGGATTTGGGAGCTGAAAACATCCAGGCTGTAGATAAATTCCGTGATTTCTGCTGATTCCCAGGTTTGCTTGCCATTCCTGAGATATTCCTGTTGAAAAGCCTTCTGCACTGCCTTGTGAGGACATTATGAGACTTTAACAGCATTCATGAACATGCTGTGAGGATTATCTTTGTTTGCAAATTCCAGCAGAAAAAGAATCGACATGTGAATTGCTAAGCAATAGGAATCCGTTTAACTGAATTTTAGACTAAAGTGGGGTATTTAATATTTACAATGATCCTCAATGGGAAAATACATAAAATATTCGTGGAGTGTTTACTTTCAGGTCCCGTTTGTTTAAGAAATATTTGGTACACTGTATTTTGATTTCTGATTGAGATGTATGATTTTGAAAGGAATTAAAATTTTCAGGCAAGTGTTCCAGACCTCTGGGAATTCCTAATGTAAATTCATGAATTAAGATGACAAGGAATTAAACAGGTTATCCAGATTAGGTTTGTAATACAAAGCCATTTCATTAATATAAAAGCTTCTTTCAACCCTGAAATGATTTACCAAGCTGTTCCATGGCAAGCTCCTGGTTCTTTCTCAGTGGGTCTGTTTCAACAATGTCATCACTTGTTTAAAATCCTGGGTGAGCAGCAGGTCAGTGACACTCAGGCTGGCTAACAGGTAGCAGCATCAATAATGTAACTCTTGCAGTATTACACAGAAAACTGGAACATTTTGCAGTGTTGTCTCTCCCCTTCCACTGACCTGAGCACTGCAGACACTTCCAGTCTTCCCATCAGGATGGAGCTCACATCTGGCTGGAGGGGGAGGGCACTCGAGTCACATCTGGATTGTTGCTGTAAGGGCACCACTGGGAGGGGATTTCCCATTTCTAGAGGACACAGGACACATGTTCCCTCCAGGAGGGCAGGGAGCACAGGCATCCTCCTGCAGTTCCCATTCCCAGAGCAGACTATGTGCTTTAGAGTCTCGACAACCCAGTGAGGCTGTGGCCAGGAAATGAAAGTTTGTTGTTGATTTTCTGTTGTTTGGCTTCTAAGTTGTTTCATTCTGCAGCAACACTGTCCCACAAAACAGCACAAAATAAACACACAATCCAAGCACGAGGTCAGTTTCCAAACCAGCTGGAACCTGGGGTGAGCAGTTGTGACCCAGTGGCCCGTGTGTTACAGGCAGGTTATTTTGTCAATCCCCTTCACCTCCCACTTCTGTCCCAGAAACGATGCAGCCTCAAGGCTCAGTGAGCTTCTCCCATTCTTATTTTGTAGCAGCCTCTCTGGCCTTGCTGGAGAGTTCTTAACCAAACTGCTCCAGAGATGAAAGTGCTCTCCAGTGGCATTTATAAAAGCCTTCCAGAAATGACCATGTGCTGCATCTACAGCACGCAGCAACTGCAGGAACTTGTGACAGCCTCTTAGCAGGGATTGCACAGAACCACAGAAACCAGTTCCCATCGCCATCTGTTCTCTGCACAAAAGGAGCTGAGAGCACTGAAGTGAACTCTACAGCTTGGAACTCAGCACAGTTTGTTGGGTTACCTTAACTGGTATCTGAGAAGTGCCCCAGAGCTGTCAGGAGCTGGTTCTGCAGTAAATGTTGTCACTCTTCCACCCTGCCTTTGTGGAAGATTGGATGCCAGCATTAATAAAACATGGTGTCTGGGTGCAAGGATTGATTCAGTGCAAGAGCTATTTGAAGTGGCAATTAGTCACATTTATCTTCAGCTGAAACATTCAACTCAATTTCCTATTGATAGAGTGCTGCCAGGAATGCCAAATCAATAATGGAAGGCATTATGGGATTATGGCAGAAGGCACAGTGCTTAATAAACACAAGCACCATTGTGGGGCTTGTTTTACTCCCTCTCTGTGGACTTGGCCTTCTGAGATGAGGATGACATTGTGCTTATGCACAACCAGAGGCAGAGTGGCCCCATCAGGGATGATTGGTTTCAGATTGCTCAGCTGTGTTTTAATAGGGGCCTATGAGGATAATTATGCTAAAATTGGAAATGCAAGTATGCCTGGACAGATAACTGTAATTGTCTACCACAGCTTTGGTGGCTGGAAGGTTTTACAGTCCCCAAAAGAGTTGGTACGGACAGCATCCCAGCCACAGGTCTGCAAGGAGAACAAGTCCTTAGGAAGGGTGGCAAAAGTTCTGAAATTATATATATATATAATTTGGGCAAAATTTGAGCTATGATCACTCTTGGCTTTGCATCTCTGGATTAAAGTTTCTTTGCAGTGTCTATTTGAAAACTCTATTTTGCCCCAGATGTCAGGGCTCTGAGTGCACCAGTATAGGTCCTAATGGCTCTTCCCAGCCTCACCTGGAACCTCTCCTAGCCTGCTGCAATAAACCAGCTGTTATCTAACATGGCATCAGGGGTGTTCCAGGGTGCTGAGTGGTGTCTGTGCATGTGATGTGTGTGCATAACTCCATTAGCACTAATGGCAGCTAACGGGCATGGCCTACTAGAAGAGAAGAGGCTATTTCTCTAAGTGTCAGACACTAATAAAAATGACATTTCAATTTGGATGTCCAACCTTCAATTTAGGCAGCAAGTGCTTCGGATGAATTTTTGACAGCTACAGCGCCATAATTAACTTGAGGCTCAAATGGAATTGTTTATGCTGTTTCAATTGCTTATTCACACGATTGAGGGCCTCCCTTCCCTTCTGTGACTTTAGGGGGAACACATTCACTTGCATTCAGAAGTTTTGTTCTGTTGATCTGCTGCACTGCAGAGGCATTTCTATCAGCTCAAAGGCTTCACCCTCTCAGTGTGCATAAATACAAACATATATCCAACGCAGAATGGGTTGGGTTGGAAGGCACCTTAAAGCTCATCTTGCTCCTACATCCCTGCCCTGGGCAGGGACACCTCCCACTGTCCCAGGCTGCTCCCAGCCCCAATGTCCAGCCTGGCCTTGGGCACTGCCAGGGATCCAGGGGCAGCCACAGCTGCTCTGGGCACCCTGTGCCAGGTCCTGCCCACCCTCCCAAAGAAGGATTTCTCCCTAATAACCCATCCAACCCTGCCCCTCTTCAGCTTAAAGCCATTATGCCACTCTGGGGCACGCTGAAGTCTTGGGGTCTGTGCCCTTAGTGCAAGGCAAGGTGCTCTGGATACATCCTGCATCCTGTTTAGAGTCCCTGGAAGCTGCATGGGATACAGCACAGCCTCCTGTGTGCCTGGCTCGCCTGGCACCAGAGCCCCGTGCAGGGAGGAGGGCAGAGCACATCTGGAGCTCAGGGTGCTGTGGAATCCACCTGAGGAACTGATTTAGTGCGTGAGATCTTTACACTGAAATATTTGTGTGGTAATTTATCTTTCTTTTTAATTTCCTGAGAAGTTCTCTTAAAGGATATTGCCTTATAAGAAAAGAAAAATGAAGATTTATTAACAACCAAAGGGGACTGTACATATCCTGTTTAATTTGCCTGGATGCTTCTCTGACCTTTGCTGATTTTGTTTACCTAAGACAGTTCTGTGGGATGCCAGCTCTTGCAGGTCACACCATTTGTATCAGCTTTTCAGCTTATGGGGTTGTTTGTGATTGTATTGAACCACAGCTGCCACTCAGGCAGCAGAAATATCATCTGACAAACTTGACATGTGGCCTGGAGTAGCTACTAAATTTTGTGGTGCTCTTTATGGATTTGATTGTTTCAGCATTCATGACAGTAATTTTTAGTCACTCTGATTATGATTATTTGAGCACTCACAACACTTATTTTTCACAGCATCCTCAGTAAAGCATGGCAGGGTTTCCAGGGTTCTGAATGTGGCTGTTTCCATAAAAGAGCACAGCTCCTGGGCTATCAGCTCTGCCTTTGCATTGCCCTCAGGGCTGGGACAGCACAGGCACACACAGAGGGTTAGCTTAGGGTTATTTCAGGGGTATTGGTGAGAAGTTTGTTCTTTGTGTTCAGCCCTGAGTGTGTCCTTGTTGCTCCTGTCCTGCTGCCACCGAGCAGTGCTGTGACCCTGGAGCTCTGCAGTGCCTCAGACCTGCGGGGAGTGAATCCATCAGCACTGCCTGTACCTGGGAACAGCCCTCCTTACACACTGCCCTCTCTGTTGCACATTGCTGTCTCACTTTGCCTTTTTTTTAATGCAGAATGCTCTTGTTTGAGAAAGCAGGGCTTGGCAGGCAGGTGCCTGGAGCTGCTCCTCTGCTGGAGACACTGATGGGGTGGATGTTCAGCCCTGAGGTGCTGGTCATGAATTTGAGAGTTAAATATGGAGATTTGTGCTCAGTTAGCTTTTACATCCCCACTGGGATTGACTGGGGATGTTTCAGGCTGGGGTTGTATATGAAGATTTTAATCTGTGTCATAAATTCACCATCATGATGCAGCTGCTGGAATAACTGCAGGAGGGAAGGCAGGGCCGAAATGCTGCTTCAGTTCCTGCTGTTGCTCCATCCAACGTCCATCTCAATGACTGTGTTAGGGGATAAAGTAGTTCCCAGAGTGAATTAAGTGGATATAATCTAATCCTTATTTTTTTTTTCTTTTTATGTCTGATGTATTTGTAGAAAGATTTTCAATTATGATACCAGATGTCTAGGGCTAGAGCAGTGATTGATGTAAATCAGTGTAGCTCTGTTAATTACGGACTGAATGGAATTTGGTTTTACGTTAGCACCACCCTTTGTACCAGAGAGTGAATCCAGCTGTGAGATAGTCACATTCAATCAGTAGGGATGCTGTTTCTCCAGTCGAAGTAAAAAAAAAAAAATTAAAAAAAAAAAAAAAAAAAAGTGTAACTATTCAGCTGTAGCTGAACACAATGGCCTGGATTATGAAGACATTGTGCCTTTCATTATTGTGTTAATATGTGTGCAGAAATCAATCAACTTAAACATGATTTACTGTTGTTTTTAGAAAAAGCAGTTAAAGGTCTCCTTTCTTCTGGTAAGTAATGTAAATGAGCAGAATATTAAATCCTGCACTATATCCATTAGGAAATCAAGCAGTTAAACAAGTATGAGTGGATTAATTCTCAGAGCAGTTTAAAAGCTTTTCCATTAAGTTATTAACTACACATTAGCAAAGAATAATGCTTAATGAAAAACGCCTTCAATATCCCAAAATACACAAATCAGCGGAACGTAGAGATGTTGGCATGGCTTCCAAATATTCCTGAGCTATGGCTGCACTGCACAATTTATATGGGACCTCATTAACAGAACAGTCAAAAGCTATGAGATCTTTTATGTATGACATGAGCTCAGCAAGGTAGAAGGAATAGCTAATTATGGTCTATTAATGCCAGGGAACTTCAGGAATGCAGTGTGTGGCATGGTTGGGTGAGGGGTTTTTTTGTTGTTTTGTGGTGGGTGAGGGCTCTTGTGTTGTTTGGGGGGGTTTTGTGGTTTTCAGGTGGTTTGGTTTTGGTTTTTTCTGGCAGTGTCATTTTGAGAAGTCATTATTGTTTGGATTTTGTGCTCGTACAAGTGACAGAGCCGTCACCAAGAAACTGATTTGCACCTCATTCATCAATCTCAATCTTCCCTTGCATATCCTCCATCCACTTCTCCCCTCCACCCACTTCCCACACCAACAGCTGACCAGAGAAACTGCTGTGTCCTATTAAAAATGTGTAGAAATGTTGAATGTACTCCTGGACATGATTTTTTTTTTTCCCCTGCAGAATTAGGGCATGAAAAAGGATAATGAATGTTAAGCAAAGTTAAAAACAGATTTAGAGAGAATTAAAAGACAGAAATGTAAGATTAGGTTGAACTCACACTTAGAGGGATTAAGAGACTTTTATTTGTCCTTTGATCTCATTTGTGTTGCTGTAAAGATCTTTGGGGTCAATGCTATGGAGGATTATCACTGTTCTAAATTATTGTCGGGATTTGCAGTAATGGATTACATGCAGGAAAAATGGTCTCCCATGGAAATTGCACAGACACCTCACTCATTTCAGCCTCCTGTTTTAAACTGAGGATTCAGATCCCAGCAAATGCTCTCCACTCAATTACCCAGAGAGAGGGAGAGAGAGGAGGGGATTGTACCAGGCAGAAAGGAGTCACTCTAACACATTTTTATTGGAGTATCTTTAGATGCTGTGAAGCCAATGGAACCGTGTAGGAACAGAGAATCAGACAGTGCTCACTCAGATCTGTTCTCCATGGTCCATCTGTCTTTTATTCTGGAAACAAAAAACGTTTCCCACATGATCTGTTGCTTGCAGTGACTGTGTATGGGCTCTCATATCCTCCCTCTGTTCATGCCCAGAAATGTGTATTTGCTCCTTCTCACCACTGTTTGCTATAAAAAACACAGTTATAAAAGAACAGCTCCACTCACAAGACCTGTAAGCTGCAGTCGTAATTCAAACTCTCCCTGCTAGGGAAGATGAAGTGCTTTATTTTTCATAAAAAATTTCCACTATTTTTGCTTTTTTGTCAAGTGTCTCCTTTGTCATGAAATACCTATAATTGCTTCTTCCTCTTGTTGCTGGATTGTTTTTCTTTCCTGATAGAAACAGTGGAAACTTTAATTGGTTTCACCTTGTGGAGGAAGTGACAGTTCTCTCCCTCCTTTAAGAGATGCATTTGTCAATTACATAATTTTGAATATTTATTTAGGAAGCAGCTCCCAGCTGCTGTTTATTGTGCAAATGCAGCAAGTTCTCTCAGACATTGGAGTGTCAAGTTATCCCCTTTTTTAGTTTTTTATTCTGTTTTCAAAGAAACTCAGAGCCGTGTGGAAGCTCTTAGTCTGCCCATGTGAAAATAGGTTGGGTATTCCCTGGGAAGATTTCTGGAGGGTCAGATCATCAAATTCCAAGTACATTTTCATCAGGAAACAGAAAGGAATAAGAAGCCTTGGCTGTGTGTTTTGCCTGGGTCAGGTTGTAGATGTTTGCTCACAGATGCAAATGGAATTCTCTTCTCTTCTCTTCTCTTCTCTTCTCTTCTCTTCTCTTCTCTTCTCTTCTCTTCTCTTCTCTTCTCTCACAGACAAAGCAAGGACAGCAGGAAGAATTCAGCTCTCCCCACTCACAGGTTATTTTCCTCCTGAGTAGGAAGTGGTTCCAAGTTGTTTTTCCAGTTCCTTTAAGTGGAGCTCTTCTGTTGTTGCTAAAAAGGAAATATGAACCGACTCCTCCATTTAGCCTTCGTTTCCACTTTGCTAGAGAGACCTTCCTCTGTTCATAAACATGGATGTCCTTGACTTTATGATCACTCAGCACGCTAAAATTTGGACTATACACTTCAAACTATTCCAAAAGAGAATCTCAGAGAAGCCAATGGCGTGGAAAATCAAATAAAAATGCCTCCAATTAATAAACCAAACAGTCCTGGTTTTATGACTTACCTGCAGTTTATCATGGGAATGCCTCTTGTTCAGCAATTTATTTAGCTCCATTAATAACACTGTCTGCTGCAAGCTACTGTTCCCTCTTGGTTCCAGATTATTCATCTTTGTTTTGATCAAAAGCACAGAATATTGGATCCTATTGTGTTTCAGCTCTTCCATTTCTCATGTTCCTTGTTTCCTTTTCCTCTTACAAGTTGTGCACATCCATCTAGAAGTGAAATTGTTTCATACCAAAAATAAAATTATAAGTCCCTGAGGGTTTCAGCTTCTGCTGCAGTCACAATTGTTCACCCTTTCCAGTTTGTGAGCAATCATCATTTAACACAGAGCTCAAGTCAGATTTCCTAAAGAGAGGAAAAGGGGAAAAGTGAAAGAAGCTTGATGACAGAATGTGTTTTGCTGTAAATCAGGCAGATGGAGCACGGCACAGCGACTGTACCGCGGGGCTGGCACTCCTTTACTCTGCACACTCATCTAATGCTGGTTGCCATAAACACCATAAATCAGAGCTCACTGGGGCTGTGAGCTGCACTCCCCAGCTCCACAGAGAACCTGACGTGAGCTGCCAGCCACAAAACGCTTCCCTCTCCCCCAGCCACTTGTTTACAGCTTGTTTGCTGCCTTTCTAAACTTCCCAATGGCTCACACTTGACATCAATTGCTATGGCAAAGGGAGCATAAATGAGTGAAACAGACTTCCAGCCACTGAGCTCGGGCAAATCGCTCCTGGCAGGCCATGACTGAAGCAAATTGGTTTTGCATCTTAAGGCAATTTCAATATAAGTTTTATTTTTTTCCTTTGCTTCCTCAAAATAATTCTACGAGAGTTCGTGTTTGGATGACGGGCATTAGGAATTCCTGTGACCCAAAGCTGGGATCACAGCCTGCTCCTGGCTCCTAATGTTTGTGGGACACTTCTCCTGGGAGCTGGGTGTGTGTCTCTGCAATGCCTGGGAGCAAATGGGTGCCTTTGGTGGGTTTTACCGGGCTCAGGATAACATTCAGGAGATTTGATATTCATAACAAATGTTACCCAGGCCTCGCATTTCCCATCAGGGTTTGGCTGGAGAGAACTGTGTGCTGTGTGTGAATCCTCTCGCTGGGGTTCAGGGGCCTGGGTTTGGCTGTGCCCCATGCCAGGTCTGGGTGAGATCAGCAAACTGCTCATTCCAGAGCAGCTCAGCAGCCAAGAAAACAGCAGCTCAGGCATCTGAGGCACAGCAACCTCCTTTCCAAAACTTCTTTCTCTTTTTACTGTCCCCCGTCACAGGTTAGCAGCCAGTGCTAAGCAGTGGGCTTTTTGTGGGCTGCTGTTGTGATTTGTCAGCAGTTATTGTTCAGGTGTTCTTCAGGGGAAAAAAAAAGGATTATTTTCTGTTTTGCAAGCGCATTTTCTTCCCCCCGCCTAAAGCTGGGCAAAGTTCTTTTCAAGTGTTTTGTGTCTCCTTAGATTCAAACTGTGAGACACTGTCAGAGGAGATTCTTCCAGGATAAAAATAGGAGCTTTCCATGGGGGTCTGCCTTTGAAACACTTAGAGTTGTTGCCAGGAAAATGCATTTCACTGTAACTACTTTACCTTTCTCTTTAGTATTTAAATCTCTTTCTTCTCCTGTCATCACTTGTAAGCAGAGGGAGGTAGGGCAGCTGTGAGAGCTAAAGACAAATAAAATTAGCTGTAAATACACCAGCAATTACTGACACATTCTAGAATTATGACAGCAAAATAAATCTGCTCAGAGCCCACTATTTATCAACTGCTGGAAACCTCCCTGTGACCTGCTCTAATCGGGACAGTACTGGCTTATTAAACATCTCAGCTAAAGCAGGGGAGAGATGAAAACTTGTATTGTTTTATATTACACTTTTATTTGAATTCCTGGTGTGGGAGGAAAATAAGGCATTTCAAAAATGAATGTGTTACAGAGATATTTTAGCTTTTACAGTAATTAAAAGCTGAATTATAAAGACAAATTAACATTTGTGGAATTCTCTTAAAGCTGTGGCAAAAAGTCCTTCCTGGCCCTCAGATGCAGTAAGGACTGAGGTCTGTAGTTCAGGATTCCTGCCATGCCTGGCATTCATCACTAGCATGAGTTATTGTGGTGAAAATTGTGGCTGTAACTTGTTTGTTTTGCCTAAATTCAATTTAATACAAGAGAAACACTGCTATTTCTTTTAAAAGAGGGTTGAAACAGAAATTATATGATGTGACATTCTTGAGCTTTGCAAATAAATGCTTTGGTTTGCCTTAAGTATAATATGAAAATTAACTTAGGAGAAAATCCTAAGTAAATTAACTGTAGCATGATTTATTGCTCCTAAATTCATGGAAGTTGATTCGAATAGCTGAAGGTTTTTGGTGCCAAGTGGAAGGGATGGGACGCAGCATGTCCTGGCCCTCCAAATGATTCTTTTGGGCTGGGTGTCTATTTTAGGTGCTGTTATTCAAGGTTTTTGCTCATCACTGTAAGGCAAATGAGAAACTCCCAAAGACCTTCTGTGGCACAACTTAAATTCACAAGTTCCTTTTTACTGATGGGTTAAAGCCTACTGCATTTCTCACAGCTTATTGTACAGTTTGATGTGTGCTTAACTCTTCTCTAGGACTCGGGGTCCACAGCTGTCAAAGATCTTTAGGAGCAGCAAGTGATGCTGGGTTCTGGTTTTGAAATGTGCTGAGGTGAATGAAGAGTCCCAGCAGCCTTGACTTCCAGTGGGATGTGGATTCCTGAAGCCACCAGATGCTCCTGAGAGATAAACCCCTTTTACTGTAGGAAATATTTTTTTTTTACTGATGTAGAAGCCAAGGAGCCAGTGAAGTGTCTTGCAGAAGGTTAAGCAAGAGAAATGGAGCCACATCCCCTGGAGCTGTGCTGACTCCGAGCCCAGCACGATGCTGACAGAGCCTGAAAATGAAATCATGGCAGGCACGGCTGTAACTTCATTTTAGGCAGCTGGGCTCTCTGCTGCAGAGCAGGCATGGAAAAGAAAATCCAATTTCTCCCATTAAAGCCTGGTTGTGTGAGAGTCTGAGCACTTCATCTCTTCTTGGAATGGGTGGGAGTTCTGTCCTAGCCCATTTCCTTTGGGAACTGGAATGTTGCTGGAGGCTTGTTAGGGATCCTGTTGGTGCTCACCTTGAATCAGGCCTTACAACAACAAGGGCTGTTAAAGCAGCAGGAACTAAAGACTTTTCAAGTCAACCATGGCAGCTACAGAACATCTTCCCCCCAGCACACATTACTGACCCTGCAGAACAGAAGGTATGGCGGAAAGAACTAAGATTAATTAGATTCTGCTGAGCCAAATGGCATTTGACACACATTATACAATATCTGCATATGTTATTAAGACTATGAGTAAGTAAGTGCCATTTCTCATTTCCATTTGCAGCATGGTCCATTTTGAGGCCCAGGAATTGCATAGATGTGACATCTGTGGGTTTTTTTTTTCAAAATGCCAAGGGATGCATATTTTTATTTGCTTGTGTTGAATCACTCCTCGTCCAGCCTGCTGGTTCCATGCCCTTGTGACTGAAGGAGCACTGTTAAGAGAGGTTTGCATGCAAATTTTGTATTGCACAAAATGATCAAGCTGGATTCCTTTCCCATTTTCTTCATGTTTGTCTGACAAATCTGTCAGTTCAAAACAGGCACTAAATTGTGACCAGTTGCCTTTCCCTCTTGCAGTCTCCTGGCCTGTTCTCCCTCTTCATTTTTATTTGCTGGTATGTGCCTGACTTTGGCATAACTTTGGATCCAAAAGTACTTAAATGTGAAAACCAGCCAAGTACTTTGAAAAATACATTGAAGTGCCTGCCAGAAAATAGGATTTTCCTCTTCTGGAGAACACGTTAACATTGACACCACACTCTTGATGAAACTCCTCTGGCCTGAGAGAGAACTTCCATTTCTCCTCAGGGAACAGTGGATCACTGTTTGCTGGGCTCAACCGCTTGGAGCAGGAGCAAATTACATTTTTTAAGAATTATCCTGTATTTCTTGCCCAGCCTTGTTCAGCCTAAAACCAACACTTCTCTGCTCTTAATGCATGGTGCTTACAGAACCTCCCAAAAAGCACCTTCAGAATCTGATTTAACCTCTGAGATTCCCTAGGTTTGCTTTTACTCTTCAAGTTCTTTTTATTTTAACGTGCACAAAAGCCATGTATTTGTACCGTGCTTGCCAGGTGTGAGGGTGAGACCCCAAATTTAAGGCACTCTTTTAGAGAATTCAGCTTTCTCTGAAACCCCTCTGAGGGAGCTCCATCTCAAAGCCCATGGGATCCATGGTTCTTATTTCAGAATTCCAGGGATTGCCCCTGCAGACCGAAAGCAACGAGAGATGACCGAGCAATGGGAATTAAACAACTGGCAGGAAAAAAAGCAGATTTCAACAGAGTTCTCCAGCTTATGCACAAATCAGGCAATCCTTGGTGTGGTGGACCATGAGCTGAGATGAAGGGTAAGAAACCCAGAGAAAAGGGGTTTGCACTTGGCACAGCTCCCTCCTGCCCGGCCCTTACTCAGCCACAACGCTGCCCTGACAGCAAGGTGACAATGGTGGAAAGCAAAAGGCACATTTAGCACAGAATTAGGGTGTTGGGAACAAAAGGCTGATGCATTAGAGGACTAAAAAATCACCATATTTTAGGAGTAGATGATTATAGCTGGATTATATTTGCAATATGCAAACAGAATGAAGTCCAAATCTGTCATGGAATGCATAGCAGTGCTTTTAAAAGAGCTAATTCCACAAAGCCTAAAATAATTATGAGCCACGTTGATTTAGAGAAAGAATTAACACTGAAAAATTTGAATAATTGGAGACTGTGTAAGAATACTTTACTGGATGCGGCGCAGAAATATTTCCACAGATGAGAAATTCTCATATAATGATAAAATATTTTCCTCTAATGGCTCTAATTGAGGCAGATGCTAAACAGCAGGCAATAAAACTGTCATATTTAAATTAGCAAATCAGGTTTGGCTGCATCCTCCACTTTTAAAGGGTTGGCCAAGAAACCCAGGGCTATTACCATTGGTTTCCAGTCAACCTTAGAACACAGGAAAGGTTTAGAGGAAAGAAAGCAAACTGATACCATGGCAGTGTTTAACTTCAGGGGGACAAGATATTTTATAATGTTTTACTAAGAAATTGTATTCGTATGATTATTAACAGTTTGTGGGTTTTTTTAAACAAAACAGTCTAGTTCCTAATTGCCTAATAAATTATATATATATATATATATAAAAATATATATATACACATGTACTGGACTGAAGCATTATCAGAATGGTCTCACAACTTCTGTCCAGCCAATTTTTCTCAGGGACAGGCAGCATCAATTTTTCATTTGGAAAAAAACAGTTCATTATCTTTTCTCTTTTCTTTAGAAATAGATGAGTTTGAGCCGTGCACAATATATTTGCCAGACATTCTGGCCTTTATTCAACGAGATAGATCAATCCTGAAGATATAAAATAGCGGATTTCGAACAATAAAAAGTATTTATACTTTTAAAAGTTTAATTATGAGTTTTAGGTGGAGATAGGCAATCAAAGTTAGGAACTGGAATTCAGGAGACACAATAGAAATTAATTCTGTCCCTATTTTTATAATTTTTTCCTAAATGATATTTAATAACATTTAATATGTAGTTGGAACATTGCTTCTATTTAAAAACTGGCTGAAGAAATAAATCTTACATTGGTTTAATTAGTAACATCTTAGGACAGATCCTGACAAAGGCTGTGGCTCCAGTTTTGGAGCTCAAATGTGGAACATCTTGTCTGCCACTCTTCTTCCAACGGCTCCACCAGAACTGTGAAATTTGGGACCGATGAACGAGAATTGCTTTGGGTTCTGTGTGTATAAATCTGCAGAAAGTCCAGTGAAAAGATGTGGCAGTGGAATGTTTTCCACATCCCGGCCAGAACAAAGCAATGCTGCTTCTCTGTGGCTACAAACAAAGTGCCAGAGGGTTTTTCTTCTCCTCACCAATTTCGGTGACATTTCCATCACCTGAAAGCCAATGTGGTGTGGCTTTGCTGGGGAACATTCTGCTCAGGCCATGCTGAGGATGGATGGAGGCACCCAAAGGTCTGCAGAGACCCTGGCAGCTTGGGGACTGCCCTGGACAGCTCTGAGCACTCGTTATTGGGGAGCTGAGAATCCCAGAGCTGAACAGAGTTAACAGCAGCCACCCATCGTCATCAGCCGCCTCTATCTCGGTACCAACAGGTTCTCCAGAGCAGGACCTTCCAGAGCAGGGAATTAGCAGCCATCCTGGGAGAACGGGCTGCCTGGGAGCTGATGTAAATAGCTTGGTTAATGATTCTGCTAACCCCAAGTGGCATGCAATTGTGATGGAAATGCTACACTGCTTGGAAAACAAGGTATTAATTTAGAACATAAGGACAAGAAGAAATAATGTTTGGGATTGAGTAAAGGGCATTCAGCTTCTCAAGGCTCATTTCCTTTCTCTGCAGTACCCCATTAAGCACAAGATGCTATCACGGTTTTTAATGACCCCGACGTTCTTGCCTCAGCAGCTTTGTGCCACAGACAATTCCAGACACCAGCGATGGTTCTCATGGCTGGGAGCGAGTTCCTGTGTGCCTGCCCGGGTCCCCTGCTCCCATTTCACTGCCAAAACTCACTGGGAATCACCACTACGAAGGAAACATTTCCTTCTGTTCTCATCACAGTAACAAGTGGCTGCAATCAGGAGGTTCACGCTGTTGCTCGACATTTAATGACATTGTATATTAGGTTTTTTTTCTAATTGAGTAACACTCACATCAATTTGCTGAGTATCTCCATACATTTTAAGAGCTTATTAGTGCTGGAGTCCTTAGTGTTTTGGATGAGCTGTTTCAGTCTGACAGCAATTAAATCTCCCACCAGGAATGTGGTTTTCCCAAGAGAGGAGGATGCTAATGTGCTGGAGATATGAGTAGGAATATGTTAATAAAGGAGCTTCTCCTCCCTCTGCATTGTGCACTGCTCTGTTTTCTGAACTCTAGCACGTGGTATTTGTGTGTGCTGGCAACCCACTGCCTTACTGTATGCAGATATTGGAAAAGACATTCATAGAAGTCCTGTTTTTGCACCATTATGATAGAAAATAAATGTGTTCATATTTCCATATTTATGGTGCAGTACTGTCCAGAAGTGCCAATCAAATGTTATAAAATCCCGTGAAAGGAAATGTCTCCGTGTCCTTGCAAAAGTCTGCTGCTGTTGCTAATGAGTTGTCTGGAAAGAAATCCACCAGTTGGGCATAATCACTCAAATGTGTTACCTTATAAACATTTAGGGATGGCCAGTTACCTTCAAACCTGACCTTAAACCCTCTCCCACATCTGCTGCCAGCAAGTTTTAGGCTTCCCCTTAGACAAGCAGGGCTTTGACTGACAATCCCTTATACAAACCTTTAGCACATCTTTGCTTTATTTAGATTGGCAGTAATTTAAAAATATAATTTAATGTGCTCTTAGGCAAGAAGACTGTAGTAACTAATTGCATTTTGTCAGGAAACACTTGGAATTAAATTTCGTCCTTTACTGGAGGATTCTGCTCATACTTATAAATGTAATGACCTTTACTAAACATCTGCTGCTGAAAGTTTATCCTCTCCTGGAGAGAGAGAGGGGGAGAGAGAGAGGTTTGGGAGGAAAACCCAAATTTTCAATCTGAAAATAAAAATTGTGGGGTCATTCTGGCTCCTCCAAATGTCCAGAAGCTGTTTCTTTGTAACCATGGGATGGAAACACCAAGAAGTTGCTAAGGAACTGAAATTCTGGACTTCAGTGTGGAAAACAAGAAATGCAGACATTGGACATTTTGGACTACATGTTGTAAATATAGAAAGGCTCTTATCTATAACTGCAGGATGCATAAATAAAAAAGGTCCATGTTCCACAGAATCACAGAATCAGCAGGGTTGGAAGAGAACTTCAGGACCATCCATTCCAGCCTTCAACCCAGCACCACCACCCTCAACTGGTATTCCCGAGCGCCACATAAAGAATAATTATTTCTACAACAACTTTACCACATAAAGGATAATTCTTTACTCAGAGAATAAAACAAAATAAACCTCTCAAAACGCTGTTCCTGGCCCCGCACAAGAAATTGTGACTTTAGTAAAATAAGCTGAATCTGATATGACATCAGGCATGGGGCTGTCACACAACAGATTGCTCTAGGACTAAACAAAGATCAGAAAATGGCAACCCCAATTTATTATCCTCTGTAGGCTTTATGCAAACCATTTGGGTACTGACCTGGGGGTGAGGGTAGTTATATCTCATAAAAAGCACAGGATTATCAAGCATACTGAAAAACACTGATAGTGGAAATTGCTTTTTTATTAATCCATGCTTAAACTCCCAGTCTGTAATTCTTGTGACCTAAATAGTTGTTCTGTGGGAAACCTTGGTGCTCCTGCTACTCTGTGTGTGAGACCCTCGTTTCCTTGCTTTTCTTTTTTGGAAAGTCTACACCACCTACTACTCCTGTGTCATTAAAAATGTTCATCAAGTGTAGCATAAATTGTCTGCTATTAAGTCGCTGGTGATTTTAAAGTGCTTTAATCACCAGTGTCTGCATGCAGCCATCCTGTCTGTGCTCAGTTCTGCTCTTGGCAGCTGTGGGGGCTTCATAATGAGTCCTTTGGGCTGAGTGGAGCAATTCCTGGCCAAAAACTGCACTCAAGTATTGTATGACAAAATGGAACAAATAAAAGCAAAAAAGAAATTTCTCTTTTCCAAAAGACTTGAAAAAGAAAACACCATGAGGCCCAAAGCCACTGAAGGCACTTGGAAGCCTTTTGCTGCCTGCAGTGAATTTGGGATAAAAGCATGGGAACAGGTGAGTGCTGCTGTGCTTGGCTGGTATTTAACACTCTATCAGCATGAGGATTACTGAAAAAAATGGTGGAAAAAATGGTGGTCACCTGCTGCTTGGCAGTGAATTGCTGTTTAATGTTTTGGTGGGGTTTGGATTGCTCGTGTCCACGTCTCTCAGGTTACCTGGACTATTCTGGAATTTATTCCTAAAGAATAGAATTTGCTGCCTGGACAAGTCAGATGAATATATTTTTTTTCCCCAAAATCTTTTGAGTATACAGCACTGGGGATTTGTACTGGGGAAGTGGTTCCCAGATGTGTGCAGGGGGTTCCTCTGCATGCCTGGGGGAGAGTGCTCTGCTGGGAGAATCAATTCTGAGCAAGTGGGGACCTTGCCAAGAGCACTGCTGTGCCTTAAAGGATCTTAAAAACAGCAGTGGTGTGTCCTGCTGGGATGGGAGATTTCTGAGCCACAGAGCAGCAGCAGCAGAGGGAGTCCAGGCACTCAGACCCCCCGTTTGCTGTGCTGCCCTGGAGAAGTTTGATATCCTTGTTAGGAGGGTGTTCTAATCCCACCTGTGGTTTCTGCTGCCTCTGGTGCTCTGCAGTGCCTGCTTTAAACTGATCCAGAGCATTTCTGTGCACTCTGCTAAACAGCCCCATCTATCACTGCAGAGGTGGGTGACGTTATTCCTGTGCAGAGATAGATCTTGTAAAGTACTTTAGGATCCTTTGGGATGAAAGGCACTATTTAAATCGGAGACTTTATTATTGTCTGTCCCGCTCTACAAATAAATCATCTCGCAAAATGACTGTGGAAGAAATTACTCTTGCATAAATGAATTCATCCTGTTCTCCCACAGAGAGATGAAAAAAACTTTATAATAACTATCAAATTGTTTTACAACCAAAATATTGCAGTGTTTGAGTAGTTTCCTACTTGTGACTTTGATAATGAGTTTTTTGAAAAGTAACAGAAAATGTTTCTAGAAATCGGAAAATAAGATTAGCATATCTGTTATGTAGGGTCCTTTGTTAAGTCAAGCTATTTCTTGTTTGGGTGATAATAGCTGTGCCTTTGTTAATTATTATTTCATATTGTCATTATTAGGCTATTAATAATTTATAGTAAAAGCTGCTTCTTTTTGCTATGTAAATGTTTTCATTCTTATGCATCAATTCCTTATTCCATTATTAATGTGATTCATAAATACATTACATTTAGATCCTCTTACAGGAGAAGAGATATTTGCTACTGTATTTTTCCTTTTGTTTGGATAGAGAGGTAGAAAAAAGTGTGAAGGGAAGACAAGATGTCCAGAGAGTTTTTAGGGGGTGTCCCCACACCCCTGACATAAAGCAGGGCTTTGATCATGACTGACCAGCTCTCGTGTTCCCAGCAGTAAATTGTTATTTATATTTCTTGGTTTGTCAGTCTGGTATTTCTGCCCTTTGGGTAGGTGCTGGCTCCCAGGTTGCCAGCTGCAGGCTACATCACCTCGTTCCTGGGGAAATACTTTAGGAGAAGATATTTTGGGGAAAGAATGGGGGAAAATAGTTCAAAGGTCCTTTTGGTTTGTTTTGGGGGTTGTTTTTTTTCTTCCCCCTCAGTGTTCCAAACTAGAAGAGGGAACCCTGAGGCAGCTGAGTCCTCCCTAGGGAATCCTCCACACAGTGACAGATTTTGATCCCAGCAGTGAACAAAGCCCTGTTGTATGCAATGATGTGGGTCCAGCTAAGTGGGTTAAAAATGGGATGTGTTTGTGTGTGTTTATCTTTCAGCTGGATTATTGTGGGGTTTGGCATGACTCTCAGACACATGGCTGGTGGAGAAGGAAATCTAGCAATCAGCTTAGCCTGAAACACTCCATTTAAAGTGCCTTTGCATTTTGGACGGGCTCTGAAGCTTGGTTGCTGGCGTCAGGGCTTTGACCTGTGTTGGTTTCCATTGCTGGGACTGGAATTTCTGTGGGGTGATGTTCCCATAACAGCAGCTGAAATGCTGATCTGTGAGGGAAAAGTCAACAGGAGCGTTACTGTGCTGTGGATTACTGCTGCCGTGGCAGGTTATTTGTCTCTTTACGTGTGAACAAGAGCAGACTCTGGTTGTTCTTCCAGTGCCTGTGTTCCGGCTGAGCACTGGGAATGTGCAGCATCCATGGGCATCACCTGATAACACAGAGATAACCCCCAGTTTAATGCTTTGATACTCATTGGCAAAAGCTGTCCAGGTTTAATTGATCCCTTTCACATCCACTCCTGCAGCACAACTAACTAATGCCATCCAGTGGCAATGGCTCAGCATAAATTGCACGTGTCAGGCTGCTCAGCCAGGGCTCAGCAGTGCTGTCCCATGTCCTGGCCATTGCAAAGCTTAATTAACCTGAAAAAGTCTCTAATGAGCACTGAGTGCTTCATCCCAGCAGATGGCAAAAGCAGGGGATGTGTTTTATTACAAGTCTGGGAGGCCTTTCCCCCAGCTCTGTAAAACAAACCAGTCAGGCTGGACAGCAGGGCCTGCTTGGGAGCGGGGTGGGTGTTGAACTTTGAAATTA
This sequence comes from Rhipidura dahli, assembly GCA_013399225.1. NCBI lineage: Eukaryota > Metazoa > Chordata > Aves > Passeriformes > Rhipiduridae > Rhipidura > Rhipidura dahli. The sequence continues at coordinate 442,370 of VXAC01005548.1, read as the reverse complement.
AATTGTTGCACCTCAGCTTCTGCTTTCCTGCACAGAACTCCGAATTTATCGAAATGCTCCAAATTTATTGAAATTAATGAAACAGGTGTTTCACTGCAGGTGAAAGCCCAAGGTGTGGGTTGGTTTTTTTTGCATGCCAGAACACTCCCAATATGAAGAAATTGACTCAGATTTGGTTATTTCTGCCCAAAATGTGCTCCTGTATGCAAGAAAAGAAATCTAGAGCCTGGATCTCTGTAACAGAGGCTTTTGCGTGCCTCCAAGACTTTACTGCGCATAGATATATTTAACTCCCAAATTTTATATAAAATTAAATTTATCCCTTATTTACAAATTTATCCATAGCTCTAAGTACTATAACAACCAATGAATATTCACTACAGTAAATATTTTGCAAAATGCACTTCAGATTTCATCAAGAATGCCCAAGAATGGGAGCAAATTTGCACATTGGAACAGAGTATCTGAATTTAACTACAGAAAGCAGCAACGTTTTATTTAGTGATGTCTCTGTGAATGCTGGACCAGCAGGATTTGGTACAGCAGCGAGCTAACCTTGCCTGGTAATTTCTCAGGCTGTGTCACAGCTGCTGAGACAGTGATTTAGACTCAGACCTTTCCCCACTTGCTGTGTGAGCACAGACACCGAATCGAGGGGTAAAACATCCCCTTTCCAGGCCTGCCTTCAGTGGCAGGAGAGATTCCTTGCCTTTTCCTTCCTGGGCAGAAGTTTTCTGTCCCCAGTAATTTAGGAAAGATTTGCAAGGCTCCATTTAGATAATTGGAACAAGTGATCAGAGAGAGCTTGGTTCACTTTGGCCTTAAACAAGAGGTGTGGTTCATGTGAGCTCCCAGCACATCAGGAGGGTCATTCCTGAGCACTTTGGGGCTGCACAGGCACATCTGGGTCTTAAAGGGAGCATCTGCTCTCCATCTCTGCCCCTCTGGTATTAAACAGCTGCAGATCTGCTGCATAACAAGCAGAGATTGAACTAGAAACCAGAATTGCTGAGGATTCCTCTGCTTTTAATCCCCCTCCCAACCTGTTCACACAGAACCCTACAAAATCCAGGCAGGCAATTCCTCAGTGCAGTATTATGGCACAAAGGTGTGTCTGGCAGTGACATCCACCAACCTGTCTGCTTGTTGCTGTCCATGCCTTGTGAGGGACAAAATGCACACAACTGCTGCAGTCAGAGCCTGCCTGCTCCCAGCACCTTGCCAGAAATGCCCAGAATACAGTAAGAATATCCCAATATTACGAGTTCCAATGGCACACAGGCTGCTGAGTAATTTGCATGGTCTAATAATGAAATTCTGTCTCTCTTGGACTATAGCTCTTAAAAAAAAAAAAAAAAAAGAAAGAAGGTGCATATTTGTTTTTTCCTGCCTGAAAACAACCACCCAGCACTGAATGCTAAAATAGAATTATTTCCATTATGTTTTGTCACTTTCTCTGGAAGATGCAGTGTGCAGACTTTAAATAAAAAAGGAAGCCTGAATTATTTGTGTAAGCTAAAAGGTCATGAGTAATTTTTCCTGCCAGCTAATATCTATTGCCAAAAGAACATTCTATTCAGACTGAAGAGTATTAAAAAATGTTGACAGCCCAGAAGACCTTTATCTGGGAGGAAACAGTGTTAATTATGCCACATTGATTTAAACTCAGAGAAGTCTGATGCAGCATTTAGAATTCATACTGTTATTAATTTGCCAGGTGTGTTTTACAGCCATCCCATTTAAGAAAATGCAGGCACTGCAAGCCCCAAGGAATCGCTTGCCTTGAACAGCTCTCAGGCTCTGTGTGTGTTTGGCTTTTTGGTGTTTGTTTGGGCTCTTTTTGAAAGGTTTTCTCCCTTTGGGCAGCTTCCAAACTTTGCAACAGCATTTAGGCAGTTTGAACCTGAGAAACTCTTATTCTAGAGAAGCAAACTCTTATTCTAGAAGAATACAGTGGGATAGCTACAGGTGAATAACATTTTTAATGTAAAGCACAGATGCAATCATTTTATTAAACAGAATATGCTTGAAATTATGATACGTGCTTCTGGAGTATATGATCAAGTAAATGTCATAATTACTTCATTAATTAACATGCCATTTTAATGAATATGAAGCCCAGAATCTTCTCTGTTCCTAAATGTCTCAGTTCAGGCACTTTATAAGGCAGGTAACTTGACAGTGGTACAAAATCCAGCTTGCTGGGATTTTGTAGAGTTTAAAAAAAATCCTGTAATTAGTGGAAAAATAGCTGCATGAAAGGACTTGCTGCTATTTGTATGATCAACCTTCTTTTACTCATAGTGGTATTGATACAAATAATTCCTTTGGCCTGAAATCTGCATTTCTCAAGCCAAAGCACGTTAATGCTCCCATTGTACAACTGTTAAATAAGCAGCCCTAAGCCCTACATTTACTTGATTTGCATATATAAAATTGCAAAAATGCACAGAGGTATTCTTCAAGCTTTTGTCATTTTAGTTCCATTATATACTGGCTTCTGAAAATGAAGATTTAGGTGACAGATTTTTCTTCTTCTTCTATCTTAAGCTGGGATCTTTTTACAGTTGATTTGACATATAAAGGCAGTTTCGTCCTTTTTTTCTTCTCCTCATGTATTCTCTGCTGAATCAGTAAACATCTATAATTTCTGACAAGGTCACTTAATTATTAGCAGTGCTGGCTGGAAAAGAGCTGCCTTATCTCTGCTGCTTCTGCTTCTCTCGTGGAGCTGAGCACTGCTGGAGCACCTCGTGTGTGTCCATTGGTGACAGTTCAGGAGCCACTCAGGGTGCATTTCACCTTCCTTCACATCTGGGGGTCACCACGAGTGGGTCATCCCTGTGTCAGACATCTCTGTCTGCCCCAAAGACACCAAGTTTGTCAAAGGCAGAGAAGCAAACAGTGTTAAGCCCCTAAGCAGGACGAGTAGGTGGACACAGGGGGTGGAACAGGGGGAAAGAAATGAGGAAAGTCGCCTCTCCCAGCCTGTCTTTCTCTGAGAAGAGCAGTGCTTTGGGTTTAAAGTTCCAGCCTGTGACTTGGAGACTTCAGATCCCCTTTCCACCTTGATAACAAATGTCTTAGGAGACTCTGGGCACCACATGAACTCCTCCCGTGTCTCCTCTGTGCAGCGGGGATAATAATCTTCCATTTGTCCACACTGTTGTAGCTGAGACATTTGTTAAGTGCACCTTACACGAGTGAAGGTGGGGGCTCTGGATAGCATCAAAATAAAATATAAATTGTTCTGTTATTAAGGTACAACTGCAGGTATAAAATATTATAGAACAAGAGGATTGCCAGCCATTTACGAATCTTAAAATAAATGGCCACGTGTGGTCTCTCCCTCCTCCCCATCCATCTTCTGCTGCTTGCCAAGCACATTTGAGGCAGCAAAATCAGCCCAGAGATTGTCTCTCCAAGAGCTTTCTGCTTGGGCATGGCATGAGTGGCCAAATTATTTGGAACCAGGTCACAGAAAGCCTTGGGAATTGTTTTGGGTAGTCTCAGCGTACAGCTGTGCTTCAGAAGGAGGATAAAAACTGCTCAGCAATGTGCAGAAGAGGACAGGAAATGATTCAGTGCCACTGCAGGCACGGGCAGAGCAGAGAAAGGACCTGCACCTCAGGAGATGCTGCTTTCAATGGAATTACACTCACGTAAAATTACAGCTCTGGTGAATCAAATGATACATTTCAGACCTCATGATTTGATTCCCTTCTCCATCCAAAGGGAAAAAATTCCTGATTAAACAAACTCCCTGCCTATGAAATGGGACTGGAAAGGATTAAGGGCATTATCCTAGTGGAGAGCCTCAGAAAATAAGAATGCGTATGAGGGATGCAAAACAACACCCAGCAGGTGGAAGGAAACTCCCACTTACCCTTCCTCATCATACAAGGACAGGAGAGAGGGATCACTTACAAATCTTAAAAAAGGCTGAAAGGAATCAGGGTTTTTACACAAAGGAAATTCACCCTGTGGGACAGATAAGGATTTAGGGGGATTCAAAAGGGATCAGACATTTGTGTGGATAATAGGAACATCCACAGCTATGTTAGATGGGATTATGGAAGGGAAAAAAGTCAGAAGCACTCCTGTTTCTGGGCATGGCCAATTACTGAGAGAGAGACACACAAATTTTTCAGTGGAATATTCTTCCCATGGAAAATGCCTGTTTGTGAGGTGCAAGTGTTGTGCAGTGATGTGTTCGTGTCAGGGAACCTTCCAGTGGACTGGGCTTCAAAAATATTTCTGTTTTCTTGGCAACTTACTCGAGACTGGGGAGTTGGGTAGGGAGGGATGAGTTGTAGGATGGTCTGTTGGATAATCTGCTTGAGGTGGCAAACCTCATCCCCATCCCTGCATGCCATGACCAGGGAAATATCCTACACAATCTGAGATGCTAAAAACATCTCATTTTCTTCCCAGCATGGAATTGCAGAATTTTTGCAATTTAAATTTTTTTCTTGGGAGATGAATTCATCTTTCAGCCTCAGGGACAAGTCTGAACTGTTAGTGTATGCTTTGTTATAGATTACACAGTTATCCATTGTAAATAATTAATGCCTGACCAACATCTGACCAAATCTGTTGTTTTGTTGTTGTGCAGGGTTTTTTTGGTTGCTTTTTTTTTTTGTTTTTTGTTTTTTGGTTTTTTTTTAGTATTAGAAAAGAGTCAGGGAAATGGAGGAAGATAATTACAGAGGATAATTACTTTAATTGCTTTTAGATCTAAGCTGCTAAGAGGCTAGCTGTGCAAAAGGAAAGTAACCGTGATAAATATGGCATGAAACAATAGAGAATTTGGGCAGAAAAAGGATCTGGTGCAGTTGCACAAGACATTTTTGGCAACAATTCAATGTAAATCTCTCAAATGAGTCCAGGTACTTAACAGGCAGTTAAAGACAGCCAACGTAAATGAATTAATAGCAGACTCTTAAAAGTCATTAGCTGCTGTGTAATTAATAGAAGATTATAAAGGAAATAAATGCTTGCTTACAGCCTTATTAAGAGCTGAATGTTACATCTTCTTCTGACTTGATTGGGATGATAAAAATTCAGGGGAAAATATGGAAAGCACTGTTAAATACTCGCCAAACCTGAGCAAAACTTCAGTAGCGTGCAATCCCCATTTGGGATTTCAGAAGATGACACTCGGAATGTTTCAGTGCAGGCACTGAGTGTGGGTTGGAAAAGGTTCATCACAGTCCTTCCAGAGCTGGGACAGGGAGCATAAAGGATGCTCAGCATCTCAGGTGGAAGGTCTCATGCATTATTCAATTAGCCCAGCAATATATTAACTGCAGCAGAAGCTCAGAACCAGCCTGGGCTTCCCCAGTGCTGGACAGCTCCCTGCCATGCCCACCCACAGACCAACACCAGCTCCATTCCTCATTCCCAGAGCTCCTTCTGGCCGTGCCTGGAGCACTGCAGGAGATGGTTGGGCTTTCCCACTGGCACCCCAGCTCAGCCCCAGCCTGTGCCCTGCTCACACTCACTGGGATGCGCTCTGGGACTGGAGGCTGCAGCTGGGGCTCACTCCTCTGGCAGAGACTCAAATGGGTGTTTGCCACCCCTGCTGCACATCCAGCACCAACATCCCAGCAGTGCCTGGCAGAGCTTTCAGACTGCCCCACAAACATTGCACACAGCCTCACACAGACTTTGCCAAAGCCTCAGTGTCCCCTTCTAAAACAAGGAATTGTCACTCGCAAACCCGACCAGACCAGGGCGGGTTCCTGGTACTGAGCACCCAGCATGTCAGATGCTGTTTCTGGTACCAGCCAGAAATGAAATGCTGTGCTAAAGCACCATAAAAATCTCCTTTCACCACTCCTTTGCCTCCCTTAAGGCTACACAAATAGTTTCAAAAGAAGGGGGAATGTTTTACTGAAAAAATAGCTGCTTTTTCATATTTCTGTTTTTTCTTTTCCTGGCTGATTTTCAGATAATGAATAAAGAGCAAATGCATACAAATGCATTCAAAGGTTGCCTATTTTGAAACAACCTTATTTTCCCCCCTTTTTTTCCCCAGAAAGAAGCTTCTCTTTTTGGTTTTTTTTTTGTTTTTTTTTTTTTAACAGCACAATCAAGACAATTCTAAGTTTTTTTCTAGAGCCACCCTGACAAACTAGTGGAATATATTTAGGTGGAAGCTTATAAGAAAAGAAAAAAAACAAAAGAGGCTGAGAGCTATTTCAGGCTTTTTCTGGCAAGTGGAGGTGTTGGAAAACTGTGCTTACCCTTAATATTTCCTCCTTATCCTTTTATATTCAAGCCACAAAGTTTCTTCAAGGACAACTGACCTCGTAAGGGGCTTTTTGGGAATGAAACATTCTGGTGAGAAACTGAGGATGTTTTAACAATCAACAACAGACCAACAGAGATCCTCCAAGTTCCCTTTTCTAACATTCCTCAGCCTTGCTGTTCCACAGATGGAAATTCTTTCATGTGAGGTGTAAGGTTGAACTATGAGTTTTCAGTCATCACCAGCTGAGAAAGCTGCAGATTTCTCTAGCCAAAAACTTTTAAAAGTTTTCCTGACCTTCCCTGGTCAAGTATCTCTTAAGCTGATCTGAGTGATGTTACATTCTTTTAGATCCTCTTTTCTCCCATAAATTGTACCCTACATCTGCTCAGTCTCTTTAATACAGTACTAATCCATATAGATTCAACTTTATACTGAAGTAATTGTTTTTCTACCTTCAGCAGCTGCTAGAGATTGTTAACTGAAGTCAAACCTTTCAAGAGTCTCTGTAATTCCATCCAGAGTAGGTGAAGGAGGGTCAGCAAAGATCCAAAGCCCCTGTGAGCTGGGGTAGGAACATGGGAGCTGCCCAAGATGAAAACAAAAGAGGAAAAACCCCACACCTTGGGGTCAGAAAGACTAAAATTGTGTCAAAAATAATATAGGTCAACGTAGATAATGTGGAGGGTGAGAGACAGATGTGGGAAAAGTTGGAATCAGTGGCTGGAATATCATCTGCAAACTCCCAAGTGCCTCTCAAGCTGCGGCCTCTTGAATAGAAGCTGCCAGAACATGAATCTCCCTCAGCTGTGTAATTCTGTGGGGTTTCATGGCTACAGGCTACAGGCAGGGTCTCTAGATGGGGAAAAAAAAAAAGAGCAGCAGAAAAATTGAAATGATGAGGGCAGCAGTGGTAGAGAGAAATTACCAACAGCAGGACGTGCTGCAAAGTCAAAAGGATGTGAGGAATTTTAGCTGCACCTAAACCACCTCTGCTCTTGGATGGGAAAGCCAAAGTCCTCGTGGGTTCACTGTGGCAAAGTGGAAGTTGCCTTAACATACATAAGATAATTTCAGGTTGTGTAAATCCTTTATGCACTTTTTATTTACATGATCCATTCTGTTTCCTTGGGCTCTGAGAGATATCTTAAAATCTTCCCATGCAAAACTGGTATTAGTATTTATTTTATCATCACAGAGTTTTGGTTCAGCACCGTTGTTGATTAATGCATTAACTTCTGTCTGTCTGAATTTGCTCAGATCATCCTACATCACTGTCACTGTGGTGCTTAATGGGAATGGGGGTTGATGGCAGTGATTAGAAACAGATTTTTGTTTATCAGTGAAATAGAAATCCCACAGATTTAATGTTCAGTCACTATTTTATACAATCAGCATTTATATTCTTGCTTTATATGAGCCTTTTCTTAGCCTCTTTCTATAATGCCCACATCCTCTGTTGCATAACCCAGTTTTTAAAAAAGGATTATTGAAACCTAATGATGAAAGATGGCATTTTGAAAAATTTTCAAATAGCAGAAGCCATCAGACAAGCTATTAAATAAGAAGTCCACGATTTCTTGGTTTGCAATGCAAAGTCATAAAGTTTGTCTCTTTTAGTCTTCCTTGGAGAATATTAAGCCATTGTACTGGAGTGTATTATTCCATCAAACTCCCCTGCACTCATTTTTCTGGCTGTTCTTTGTATGTTTTGTGTCCTGCACCTTTCAGCTCTGACAGGCTCTGCTGCTTGGGTGCTTCATCTCGGGGGGAGGCTGAGACAGACACCCACCCACAGGCAGCTCTCCCAGGAAAATCTGGCTCCTTCCCTCCTTTTTCCCCTTGTTCTTCCTGTCAGAGCCATGCAAACTGAAAACAGCCACTGGACTTTGATTCTGCAGAAACCTGGCACAGCAGAACATTCCCCCCATTATCCTGAACTGCTTCCTTCCAGCTCTGGCATTCAGGAGCAGCGCTGTGGGTGAAACCAGTCCGGTGGCATTGGCTCCCCTTATCCTGTCACAATGGAATCCATCAGTAAATTATTCTGGGTTTGTTCTGGTGGTGGTGGTTGCTGCCTGGGTTTTTCTCCAACACTGGATAAATCACAATGGAACCATCAGTGAATTATTGTGGGTTTGTTGCTGCCTGGGTTTTTCTCCAACACTGGATCGATGGGCTCTGGATTTTTGTCCTCCACGTGCCAATGGAGCCATTGGTTCACACCAGCCCAGCCCGTGAGAAGCTGCAGTGCTGGGAGCTCCATAGGAGCCAATTCCTGCTCCTTCCACACACCATTCAGCAGAATCTGCCTCGTTATTATTCTCTCTGGGTGTGCTGAGCCTATTGACTGTTAATCTGGATTAACAATGCTGAGTGCTGACTGAAAATGCGAATAATTCTGCTTTTGACACCCCATTAGACGATGTCAGCTCTCTGATAGCTTCCCCTTCACAATGTGCTGCTGCAGTTCCTGTTGTGCTGCTCCTTTCACAAACCACTTTCTTTAGAGCAGGAGGAAAATGATTTGTGTACAGACAGTTTGTGCTGCTGGAGACTCCAGGAATGCTGAAATCATGGGAAAGAATAGAGAGTTCTTTAGGACTGCAGTTGCTGGGTTTATTTTGAAACAGGCTGTTCCAAATGCAATCATCTCCTCTAGGAGATTGGAAGAGAAGGAGAGGAGTGTAAATACCAAACCAAACAAAAATACACATAAAATCCAAATGTGTTTGTTTGGAATACCAAAGCAGTACACAGGGAACTAGCAGGAAATTCAAATGTTGTGAGCCCCAACCTAGAAGCAAATCAAAACAAAGAGTGACAAGAATAAATAAACCCAAGCTCCTGAACATGTATGTGGGGTCAGATTTAGAAAACAATGGGACATTTTCCTATGTAGCAGTAAACAAAGACAGTGTGTTTTGACTGCATTCATTTGGCACAGGCTGGATGAAAAGTTCAAATGCTGGCTAAGGAGAGAGCATAAAAATGTATTTTTATGAATCAGAAATGTCGAAAACTGATTGTAATTCATAACTCCATGCTGGTTTTATTGTTTTCAAATCACACACCAGCACTTAGGCAGCAGAATTTTCAGTTTAATATGTAATGAGTATGCTGTTCAGTGGTGTATTTTATTAGGCATTAGAAAGATTTATGGAGCCATCCATATGACTTGGATTACAGATCACATCAAGAAATCAAGGATGATTTTTCCTTCTCTACTAAACAAAATATACTTTAAGTAATTGGTATTAACTGGTATTACTTACCAGGAGGCCTATTTTTCTATAACAGAGCAAAGGGAAAGGAAAAGGGGGATAAAACAGTAAGTAAACACAGAGCTGAGTTCCATAAAAAAAGGATTAGGTTTTGGTTTTTTGGGGTTTTTTTTGAGTAACACGCAGCTTTAAATTTGATTTAATGTAGAGAGATCAAAAGATGGGGCTTTAATGTTGGTTAATACTTAGTTTTCCCAAAGGAAAACTCAGTGCCCTCTAAACGTAGTTTAAAGTAATAAAATTGGGCAGAACAGAAGAGGTAAAAGATTGGGAAAATTTCCTTTGCATTTTGAGACAGGAAGTTGTTTAAGGGCTGAGAGAACAGGGCTGCAAAGCTCTGGATGTAAATACTTGGTCCAGCTGAAGACTTCCTGGATGTCCTTGGATAAATCAGCTGATAAATCAGAAAGCCCCTATGGTTTTTTCTTCTTTCTCTCTTTTTTCCACCAATGTAATTTCCTTGTTTATTTGATTTTATTAGCACTGGCCATTGACTCAATCCTCTTGCAGACCTAACATAGCAGGAGTTGCTTGTAATTTCAGTGGGTGATGGTTGGAGCCTCTATGCCCTGTTGTAGTAATAAAAAAATACTTATTTGGTTTTGCAAACATTGGCACAACCTTCACTCAGTTTAAACAGGAGAATCTAGTGAAGCTTTTCTGTGCTGCAATTTAGTTGCCTGCTGTATTTTTTCATTACAGTTGAACGCTGTGTACCAGAACCCACTTTTAATGTTTATTTCCTTACCTTGAAAAGAAAGAGTATCTCCAAAATTAAATAAGTCACAACAAAAAAGGAAGCCAAGATAATTGAAAAAAAAATTTAATACTTTTTTAACTTATTCTGTATTGAATTACAGATCTTCAACCAAAACACAGCTCTGCCTTTGTTCCTTCTGAGGACAGGAGCTGTGTTTGTGTTTATTGCTTGGCCATTGCAGTCAGGGGACCATCTCCTGTTGTCCCTACAATTCCAGGCAATGCCACCCTTTCCTATGTGGGAAAAACCAGCATTTCAGAGAGCACATTAAAGGGTGCTTTCCACGGGGCATCACCCTGCTGGAAGCAGCACATTCAGCCAACGTCCCCCTGTGTGTGATGCTGCTTAAATCAGGATTTCTGTTCTGCAGGGCTTTGAAGACGTTTGCAAAGGACCTGTGTTTATCTGAACTGTAAGGGCCTGTTCAAATAGAAGGGTAAAATTTATAATACAGCCAAGAAATGCTGTCTTAACTTCTTCATGTACAACAAAAGTGTATCTTCATAACTTTAAAGAAATCAATCCCATCCTAAAAGACTTCCACAGATCTTATGGAAGGGGATTTGTGCATTGAAAACAATTTGAAATTCAACCCTTATTACTCTTGCTCAAGCACAAAGAGTCCTCCAGCAGAGCAGTTTGCCCCATGTAGAGTAAAGCAGTGAGCAAGTTCCTTAACTACCAGAGTGCTTCATTTCATCTCTTCCATCACAGCCACAGAACGAGTCGTAATTAACCCACAAGTTCTTTAAAGCTGTAAGCACCAGTTCTTTTCATTGCTTAAATGCTGGAATCTTACATTATGTAAATGCAAGGAGGGTTTACTGAAATTTGTTTAGTGATAATCCATCTGTCTTGGATAAAGGCCAATGTGCAGGCAATTCTGCCACGTTGGAGGAGCAGTAGAAGAGAGAGAGATTTCTCTTTCTTGCTGCACACAACTCAAAGTGAGCTCTGTGTAATTTCACATTCCCAGCAAGAGGAATGTGCTGTGAGCAGGGTGCCAGAGAGTTTTTACCAGGAGCAGCTCCCGTTCTCAGTGCTGGGCCACACTTAGGGTGAGCGTGTTCCTCACTGCTTGCAATTGCACTGTAAAAATGAATTTGCTTTATTCTTTTAAAACATGCACACTGTCAACTCTTCACAGCAGCCAACACTCTGCAAGCAGAGCAAGCTCAGCCTGGTGACTTTAAAAAAGCATAATGGCAGAAATAGGTATTTTCCACCAGCCTGAAGCATTAAAGAAGCCAAGGTAGAAGCCTTCCTGTTGCCCTGCAGCAAGAGAACAGGCAGTTAAACATTTTTCTGAATGCTGTGCTCACTACTTGCCTCTTCAAATGGCAGGATAGGATCTTAAATTAGAGTGGCACATGCAAGTTTCATTTAATTGGAAACATATGTGCAATACACTTTCTCAATTCTTTACAAATATTTCTGTAACACACTTTAAGTGTTAGGAAGCTACAATGATAATTTCATTTATTCTGCTTTTGGAGGCAAATAAACGTTGCTGTGTGAGGGGCCTGGATTTAGTCTGGAATTTTTATTGAATTTGCTGTGAGCAGTGTCCCAGGAGATGTGTAAAGTGCTTGAGAGTTGTGGGGAGCCCTCCCAGCCAGAGAGGCTCCCCAGGTGAGTTACAGGCAGTCCTCACATGCAGAATACAGCAGACAAATGCTACAGTGAGAGACAAGCAAGAAAAACTGAAGAGAAATGTTCTGGGATGCTCTCAGGGCACAGCACAGGTCCCAGACCTGCCCCTGACCCCAGAGTCCCCGTGCCCAATGCTGTTCCTGCTTCACAGGTGAGCATCGTGTGTGTTTCCACTCCAGGTGGCACTGAGTCACTGAGGATGAGTAAAATCACACACTGGAGTGTCCCAGTTTGTTGCTACAAACCCTGAAAGTTCAGAAAAATTGTTTTCTAAATGGTTTCTGAGATGTTATTACCTTACTCCTCTTGGAGTGAATCCTGCAGCAGCCAAATGCTCTAAAAATGTGCTGTAAAAATGCTTCAGATGCTGCCTGTAGTTTATTGTTCCCTTGAAGCAATTTATTTCATTATAATGTACTCATGAAAGAACATCAGTGTTTAATTATCAGGAGAACTACTCTTAGCAAGCTCAGGCTGAAGTATGAAGTCCTTGACTGTTGGCTGCTGCTCATCCACAAACTGATGGTTGGCAGAGCAAACGTCACACGCGGCAGTTCAGTGATCTCGTGCAAATAATATCTGTTGTGAACCTTATCATTTTTCTATTAGAATTCTTTTTGAGAATCAATCTTTCCAATTCGACCTCCTCTGACTGACAGAGGGAAAATTCCTGTGAAGCAGCTTTGCAGCACTGCAAGGGAAAGCATAGTCTGGTAAAATCTGTGTGCATTGAGGTGTGTGAAGGAGAGAGAGAGGTGGTCACAGATTTGGGTTTGCCTTCTGCACTGGCAGGGGAATTTTATCCTGGTTCCCAGTTACTAATGGTGATTCTCCAGGTATGAGCAAAAGAATCAAAGTAATAAACATGACAGAGCTGAGTAATGGAAGGAAACCTTGGAGGGAACCCTGGTCATTCTCCTCTAACGCTGCAGCCTAATAGCACGTCAGTTCAAGAATTATTTTATTCATTTACCTGTAGTCATTTAATGGCAGCATCACCATTTCCTCAGCCTGGATTATGGTCCCAAGCTCTGACCTGAATACCAAGGACCCCTCTGCAGCTGCTGTGCTCAGGAGGGGCAATCACACGAGTAGAACACCTTGCCATGTGGGGCTGTAGCACTGGGGATGCAAAGGTCTGGGAAAGCACCACAGAACGACTCAGGAGCAAGGCAGGAGAATAATTCAAAGTGTGACAGAAAGGGTCAGGAGGTGACCCTTGGCCAAGGAGATGAGGCAGCAAACTGCATGGGGAGAGGCAGCTGGGAAGGAGAATCAGGGCATGGGATTGTCTATGGGTTTGCACCCCTACTGCTGCCCCCAGAGCCCAGCTGGGGCCACTGGAGCCTTCCTGGTTCTGCCTCCTTCTCCTCCATAAACCAACATGAACTGTTTGCTGAAAATCAGAGACATGATAATAAAAAAGGGACAACTATCATTCCAGGCAAGGACTGAGTAATGCAGATGATTTCATCCACTGCTTCCATCCACAGTCCCTGGATATGCAGGGCATTCTCTGGATACCCTGGGATCAATACCCAGGGCACAGGCTCCTTTAACCTGGAACAGCAGAGCACTGCTTTCCTGTCACTGTGATTTCTGCATTCCAGCTTTAATCTTGCCCTATGTTCTCCCTCTTCCCTCCTCTGCTAATAAAGTCCCGTGTCCCCTCTGCTGCACTGTGACAAATCCTCATTGAATTTAACATGCTCCTGGATTTCATAATCACTGACAAAGAGCAAAACACCTAATTTCTTTTTACTCCCCCACAAAATTTAATTCTCTGAACGTTCCTGCCTTTATCAGCAATATCAAAGCTGAAGTTTATTCCTCAAGGCCTCAGAACTTGGCCTTTAATCACAGGTTTAGCTAAATACCATGCACGGTGCAAAACAAAATGCCCCTCAAGTGCAAGTGTGTCCCTTGCAATCCCAGCTGATTAATCAGCCCGTTGTTCTGGAAAATGAACGTTAATTGCCACGTGCAGATCCAAGCACCAAATGCATTAAAGGCTGAGCTGGGAATTGCAACCTCCTCTGGCTGAGCCCACCCGAGGGCAGGGGGCTCTCCCTGGGCACAGGAGAGTGACTCGGTGCACAGGGGCAGCTAATGAGCCTGATTACAGCTAATGAGCCTCATTATTGGCCTCACCTGTGCTGGAACCAACCAGAACCCAGCAGAACCAGCACAGGTGCAGCTAATGAGCCTCATTATACATAATGAGCCTCATTATTGGCCTCACCTGTGCTGGAACCAACCAGAACCAATCAGAACCCAGCACCAGTACAGCTAATGAGCCTCATTATACATAATGAGCCTCATTATTGGCCTCACCTGTGCTGGAACCAGTCAGAACCAATCAGAATCCAGCACCAGTACAGCTTATGAGCCTCATTATACATAATGAGCCTCATGATTGGCCTCACCTGTGCTGGAACCAACCAGAACCAACCGAACCAAGCAGAACCAAGCAGAAGCCACCACAAAACCCCACAAACCAGAATGTTTCATCTCCTGCTGCTGAAGGAAGCTCCTGCTCTGCCAGTGCTGCGTTCCTGTTGTGCTTCCAAAGGTCAGGGAAGGTTTTGAGCTTGTATAGAACCCTCAAAATGCATACTGCTGATGGAATTTGTTCTTGTCCGTGCTCTGCTGTTGCTTTGTAGCTGCTTTTGGCCTCCTCAGTGGTGTTTTTTGTGCCATGCTGTGCTGATGGGAGGGCTTTGCCTCACCCAGCTCATCCTGGCACAGGGTTTGTGACCATGTAGTGCTTTTGGAGAACAAACAGAGCCTGTTTCCCTTCCCACCGCTGTGTTTGGTGGCTGTTCTGGGTCCTTCAGGAAGAAGGAACACTGTGTTTCCCCAGCAGCTCAGCTGGGCAGGTTTTTGGAAGAATATTTTGGATTTCAGGTGACTTTTGTTCCTTTTGAAGGGAGTGTGGCACGTGTGTCTTTGCAAGCGTAGCTTTAGAGCTCGCTATAGCATGAGTCCTGTAATATCTATTGATTTGTTTGCTTTCCACTGTGAGCTGTTTAATGTTGCTACTTGAAAGATGATTTTTTTAAAAGTGTGGTGTTCTACTGAGTTGGTTCTGACATCAAAAAATCAAGGGAAAATGAGCAGGGGAGAGAGCAAGGGTATCAAAATGATTAATTGCTGCATTAGCATTCAGGCACAGAGTGTATTTTGCTTTACGGATTGCTCGTTTCTAAGGGGATGATCGTGGCTCCTGGGCTGCATTAAAAGATGTGTGTCCTAAGCACTGGTGCTTAATTTCAGAGGGATTACAGTCCTGCAGAATGAAGGAAGGAGGGGGGAGGAGAAGGAAAAGAGAGAAAAAACTTCTCCAGTTAAATACCAGCTCCAAACAATGCAGAGTGGGGAGCCTTAGACAACTTTGTTCAGCCAGCATTTGTGAAATTGAACTATTACCCAAAGAAAACCTTTTAAAATTTGTTTGGAAATGTATGAAAATCATCACTGCCGTGTCTGTCACATGAAAAGGAGCCATCACTATGCAGTCCCAGGTTTTGGTGGGGTTTGTGGTGTTCTGCTGGATCTGTGTCTGCTTCCTTTATCTGAGTTGAGACTGGCTCTTAGTTTGATGTCATGATGATAATGTACAGTTGGGAGAATTGTTCAGGAATCTTTAACTTAGTGAGATGTCTTTTGTTATTATTGTCTTCAAAAATGCCATTATGAATTGAATTGCTTTGCTGTGGTCAGGACTTCAGTGTTAATATCAACCTCAGGTTCAGTCTCTGTTTTGGCACGGTACTTAAATGTATATTTTACTTTTATGTCTAAATGTATATTTTATGTCTAAATATAGTCCCTCTGTGATCCCTCGTGCTTCAAAGCAGCCACATGCTTTTACTTTTTTTTCTCCTTTTTAATGTAAATAAGAACCACAAAGCTTTCCAAGTGTCCCCAGGTGGGTTTTGATGGTGTGGCAGCAGCACAGAGGCAGTCAGGGGCTTGGAGCTGACCACAGACACAGCCCCGTGGCTTGGCTGGGAGCCAACCCTTCCCAAATCCCATTCCCAGGCTCTCCAAGTGTGTGTCTAAGGATCAGCCCAGGAGCTGTGTCCCAAAGAGCTCTGCAGGGAGACATGCACTGCCCTCAGTGCAGCCCTGAAGGGAGGGAATCCTCTGGGAATTCTGGGGTTCCCTGCAGGCAAAGCCAGCTCTGGGTCCAGCACAGGTGGCTGGAGCCTCTCGCAGTGGTGATTTTCAGGCCAGGTGTGGGTTTTGGTGAGTTCCCTGCTGCAGCTGCTCTGCCAGTGGAGCTCCAGGTCTGCCTGTTACCAGGCAAGTTGTTTTTTATCCATTCTCGTCTTGTAGAAGCAGCCATGCATGGTTGTAATGAGTGATGGCCTGATTAAATCAAAAGCAGACATGGAAGAAACACTATTAATCTGTAAGCATATGTGATGCTAACAGCCATCAAAACATAATGTTGCAATTATCCTAGGTAGGCAAGAATAATTCTCTCTAATTAAATTCTGAGGATATATATTTGGATGCGTGTTCTGGATCCTCTGTCATATCTGTGCTGCTAGAAAGAAAGGTACCAGAATTATTTCCAGTTAGCCTGGCCACGTGCCTTTTGATTCCAAATTCATTCCAGCACAGCCTGCCTGGGGATGGGCTCTGCAAATACGATGTGCTATCAAAACAGATCATGTGTTCTCAAACATGTCAGTGGCATCAGTCTCTTCTTCCTTTCTTCTTCTTTTTTTTTTTTTTCTCCTTCTGTGGCAAAATAAGCTGTAATTTCATATCAGATGATACAGCTTCACAGTCACGTATTTTTAGAAGTATCAAAGTAATAGTAAAGAATGTGTAATACACTGGAGGAATCTGATTTAGATAAAGCAGCCTCCCTGTACCCATCAGCTGCAGCCCCAAAGACCCCTCAGGCAGTCCTTGGAAGGTGGAGAGGGAAATGCAGTTTTGTGCTGTTCATTTCCAGGAGGGTTTTGTGTTTCTTGTTTTCCCCTTTGTAGCTCACCTGGAAAACCTGCAAACTCCTCGTGGTGCTCGTTTTGGTTATGAATTGCAGCAATTCTGTCAATGACCCAGAAGTCATTTGGGGGAGAAGTGTCACCTGTGTCACCTGGGTGTCCCTGCCCCGGGGGCACTGATGGGATGTGCAGCACCTCGAGGAGCTGCTCTGAGACTTTTGGTTGCTCTGTGTATTGTTCCTTTTTGGTGGTGACTCAAATCCACCCTGCTGCAAAACACCAGCAGCCCTGAACGCCCATGGGCCTGATATTCTTCAGGTTCAGACAAAGTTCTACCTAAAATCAGAAGAGACTCAATTTGTCTTCAAAGGTTTCTTGTGTAATTGAGGCCCAGGCACACACACATGATATTTATAGGAATATTTCCCCAGTCATAATTCCCTTTCAGTGCCCAGATAGTCTGATTTGGTGCTGGGGGTGGTTTGGAATTGGGGTGAAAAACTTGTGATTCCATTAGCCTTTATCATTTTTGAATATCAAAACCAAAGTTAAAATAGTGGCTAATGAGGAAATTTGATGATTTTTAGTGACTTTGATATAATAGTTGACTTCAAATATATAGTTTCAAAGCAGTTTGTTGAGATTTACCCTCCTGTCTTTATCTATTCTATTCTTACCTTGAATGTCTGTTGTAAAGAGACCTCTCCATTTCTTTGTACTAAAAATTCCTTTTATCACTTAAAGATTCTTGAAAAGTGTAAAAGGAGAAAGAAATTACCAGGAATGCACCTGATTAATTCACAAATTAATTGAGGCTAATTTAGATGACATTACAGCATGATGACTTTCATTAATAAATAAAACTATTATCAAAAGGAACACACATTTTGCCCTGACTTTGGGTACACCTGTTCAGCTGCCATCATTCAGATAATCAAGCAGTTCCTCACCTCCCTGTGATCACCAAGGGTGCAGCTCATTGTGGTGGAACAGACCTGCTGCAGCTCAGATATTCAAAGCAGATACCTGGTGCATAAAGCTTTGTCCTGGATCCCTGCACGAGGGGAAACATTTAAATCGTTCCCATTGCTGCTGCAGCTTTTGCCCCTGATGCACATCCTGGAAAAATATTCATGCAAATATTGCTCCTGCTGGCTCTGAGGTGTAGTGGGGCCGTTGTGGGGGAGAAGGCAGAATCACTGCTGGGCTGGGCTGGGATGCTGTGCAATTCCTCACTCGCTGGGAAATGGGGAGTGGGATCCATCTGCCACTGTTCCCTTTGGGTGCTGGGGGCTCCTCGAGCCACTCTCGAACTGAGCAATGGACAGGGGAAAGGAAAACCTGCTCTGGGTAAGCTGTGGGAGGTGGAACTGCTCTCTGAGACCTGCACAAACCCCAGTGCTGGGGCTGTCACCCGAGCCCCAGCAGAGGAGCTCCCAGCTGCCACAACAGCAGGGCAGGACTCAAACATGCCTGGGACACAGCAGCAGTGTTGGTGGGGGATGGCAAACCAGGATCCTGGGCCTGGATTCTTTAGTTCTTTTAACTTTCTTGGAGAGTGAAGTGCCTTGGCTGCCTTTCCTGCGAGCTGGAGTGCCATTAATTCCTGCAGGGTTTGCCCTGCTGGCGTGCAGCAGGGAGTGTGGTACCCCCGAGCAGGAGCAGGGCAAGGCAGTGCCAAGCATTCCTTGCCTTTGTCAATCAGCCTGCAAACCCCAACTATAAACTGATAATTTATATATATATATGTAATTTTCTGGGTGGTCTGTTCTCTCCAGGGTGCAGCAGTGCTGATGGGAGGTGATTTACAGCCTCCCTCTCCACCCAGGCTGTATCTGACAACAGCCTCTGCCCCACCATTGCCATCCTGGTGCCAGGTGACAAGGGTCCAGAGAGGAGCCAGCTGGAGGAGGGGGTATTTTTAGTTATTCTAAATGCTTCAGAGTGTTATGTAAGTGGATGTGAGCAATAGTTGACGCCAGACAATCTCACATAATCAGTCACAGTGCTCCATCAGCTCCCTCCTCCTGTTCACAGCACAGTTTGTGCCCCAGAGAGGGGGTCAGGCAGCAAGCATCACATCTAGAGCTGCAAAAGCTGCAGGGAGAAGCAGGGGGTTGGAGACTCCTGAGCAGTGAGAGCAGGCACAGAGAACCCAAACCTTTGGATAGCTTCCAAATGGGAAGAAGTGCACTGGTAAATACACCCAGGTTGGGGTTGTAAGGTTCAGTGCTGATGTATTTTCAGGAGCATTTGCTGGATGCTTTGATACCTTCCTGCAGTGCTCTATCCCAGCTGTCCTGGTGGTGTTCCAGCCCTGAGTGAGGAACAGGAGCACAGTTTTCCACTACAGGCACAAAGAGTGGGAAAGCACTCCCACTGCTGGGGTCTGGTTGTGTTCGCTGTGATTTTCACTCACACGAAGGCTTCTTCGTGGTGCTTGGCTTGGCTTGTCTTTGCTTCTGTGTTTAAATAAATAAATGAACTGTGCTCTATCCATGTGGGACATGTGAGATCCAGCCTGAGGGCTGCTGGTGAATTGTTCCATTGCTCAGTTTTGCTCGGTGTTTACAGAAGTTCATTGCTGTTTGCTCCTCTCTATCCAGTTGTGTGGTATCATCTACTGAAACATCTGGTGCTCCCTGGAGGAGCTGTAGAAATGGCCAGGAAAGATAAAAATAGAAGGTCAAACAGCAAACTGCACAGTGCAATTAACCTGGCTGCAATTCCTGAGTCACAAATGGAGGCTATTTTCCAGAAAAAGGGATCAATATACAGTTTGCTATTGTTACACATGAAGGAAAAATAAATAGTGTCTCGAGCTCCTTTTCATGCAGAATTGCTTATCACTCCTGAGCAGCTTGGGATGGCACAGAAGGCAAACAAGCCTTCAAAGGCTCCCCTTGCAGGGGACGTGGCTGGAACATTCAAATGACTTTGGTGCAGCTCCAAGTTCAGATGGTGCTGACTTCTAAACCTCAGCCACACAGAAGGTGTGGGGCTGGGGGAAAAGCAGCATCCCAGCCCCAGTGTCCCAGCCCTGCATGCTGCATCCTTGGCATGGCTGCTGGGGTGTGCAGGCAGTGCAGATTTCAGTGGGTGTAGATCTGGTCCCTCCTGGAGGGAGCAGGACCCTCGCTGGGATGTGGCATTGGCGCTGTCCCAGGGCTGTGTCTGCAGCTGGGACCACGCTGGGTGTTCTCCTGACAGCCCTCAGCTGACACCCCAGGTGCTGATGCAATGTGTGGCTGTTCAACAGATCAGAGTTATCTGTTCCAATCCCCCTCCACCCCATGGAGCTGCCTTTGGACAGCTCCTGTGTCTGAGCCCCTGCTGCTCACAGGCTTTGTGTGATGTGGTGATGGGGATAGGGACCCCCGAGAAACTGTAGAGCATCAGAGTATGCAGGGGACTGCCTGACATTCTCCTGCAGCAGATTTAGTGTCTGAAAGAAGCACATGTACAGAAGAGGAGTGGAAAAAATATATATAATTGAAGGTCTATTCTAAAATGAGAGGCTTCTGATTTTCTGGCTTTTTTAAAAAAATCCATTTGCCTTGTTTTTTTGGAAAGAAGGGCCATTTCTCTTTTTGTAGCATCTATTTTTAAGCAGTTGAATTAAAATTAATTATTTCACGTCTGATAACCCTTTTTGCACAGAGACCTGTCTGAGAGAGTCATTGATTTCCTTGCTCACAGCGTGTTCACCAGCTGCAGAACCAGTGCTCCATCTTTTATTCTCCAATATGAAAGGAACAACAGAGGTCACTGTGGACTTGTGTTCTTCAAAGTGATTAAGGCAGAGCTGAGAGAGCTGGCAACAAGGCCAGCCTGCTCTTCATTTAAGTGTGTGTGTATATATATATTTATTTATTTCTCTCTGCTCTCCACCCCCCACCTGGGACCCACGTGTTCCTGAGTCCAGGGAGAGCTAATTAAAATGGCTTGTTCCCTTTTAAATAAGTCTGCAAGTAGCTTGGTACAAAGCCAGAGCAGGTATCATTTTAATGTACCTGCTTTCAAAAGGAGGGTATTGTCCTTTCCTGCCTCTCAAGCAAAATCTCGCCTGCTTTTATTCCTCCTTACCCCTACCTTTAAATCCTGTTTATTAGAGATGTTCAGCTCATTGCCCTGGAGACTTAAAACCCCAAAAAAAGTGGACAGTTTATTGGAGTGCCTGCTGCATCAGGTGTCTTGCCTTTTCCACCTCTGTTATTTAGCAGCAGCCCCCATGACGGGAGACAGTCTGTGTCTGAAAGAACTTCCAATAACAGGCAGGGGATGCAGATATAAAGCAAAAAGTTATACTGCAAATTATTTCCACACCCTTTAACCCTTCAAATCTGCTGTGTGCAAAGCAAATACCGTCATTCTTGGGCTTTCACATTCACCTGGACTCTCAAAGATCCTGAAGCAAATGGACTAAATGAAAGAAATTAAATATGCTTTCCCTGTAATGGAAAATACCTAATGAGAGGCAGCAGCTTCAAGTCTGCCTGATTGTGTTCCAGTGCATTCCAGAGCTGACAGTCAGACAATAAACAGCACCCTGAATCTTCCAGAGGGTGAGTACACAGCTTTATCATTAGTGATGGGCAGCCCAAGCTGAACCTCGTGCTGGTAAATGCTGTAGAATAATTACTTTTCTGAGTCTAGCTTTCAGTAGCTTTTACTGTAACCAAGACAAAAATCCCACAACCTCCTTCTGTGAATACATTTTCAACTCACTTCTGATCATCCTGTCCCAGGGAGGCCCCTGGGCTGGTGGCTGCCAGCACAACCCAGCCTTGTGCTTCACATGGATTTCTCAGGGAAATGTTTAAGCAGGAATTCCCAAAGCTGGCTGTCTGCCAGAGACAAATACCATTTATCAGATTGCCCTGCACGTTCCATAAAGGCCAAAGTCATCCCTTTCTGCTGCTGTGGCACAGTAAAGAACTGGGATGACTCTGAGACCAAGGAGCTTATTCTGGCTCTTTACATACTCCAATAAACTGATACCTTTTACCCACAGTTACAGTGCTTACCCATGGACTTGATGTTTCCATTACAAGAGAGCCATAAAAAACCCTTGTAACTGGCCATTGTGGTGGCAGATTTACAGACTCCTTTTTTCCCCCACTCTCCATTCGATTAGATGGGCAATTGTAGCCAGGGCTAATATTAAAAATGCCTTTGCACATTAGCTGAACACACTGCAGCCTCACTAATAGGATGCATTGGAAGCTAATTCTGACTTTTACCTAGCAGGCCATTAAATCATAAATATGGCACTTTTTGTGTGATGCCTGTTGGGTATAAATTTCACGGTTTGACTGCAGCTATTCCCTCACCCTCTGGTTTGCTCTGGGCTTCCTGAGGGGTTTTGCAACAGCTGATTTTGCAGTGGAAGGTGCTGCAAGGGGAAGAATCCCGTCTAGGCTGGAACGGGACAGCCCTCAGTGCTCCTGCGGGAGCTGTCCCTCCTCTGGGGTGCTGATTTCTGCAGAACTGCCTGCTGAGAAGGGACGGCTCCAGTCCTGCACAGAAAAGGAGCACCAGGTCTCCTTTTTCCTTTTAAATGTTGCAAAGGAATCCTTTGCCCATGGTGAAGTTCATCCTAGCACCAGGATCCAAGCAATGTGCTCTGAACAAGCAAGCTTTTTTCTCCTCCTAATTCTGTAATTCAAGCCCAGGAAAGTGAGTGAAGTACAATTGATTGCTCAGTAAAACACTCAATTAGAGCAGATTATCTGAAGGGAAAGAATGGCAAACTAGAATTTATTTTTCTCTGTCATTAGGGAAGCCTGATAACAGAATCACTGCAGAGCCAAACAGGAAACGAGCAGCGGAAAAGGGAATTAATTCATTTAAAAACATGCATTGGGTTTCTTCTCGGGGGCTTGTTTTTGGGGCAGGATGCTGGGTGTTTGCTTGTTTGGGGCTTTTTGACTGTTGATTCCATGGACACGGCTTGGGCCTTCCTTTGCCTGCTGATGTCCCTCTTTTTTGGCATCTTTAGAGTCTTTGCTGGTCACTCACAGTGTCAGGGGCAGTGGTCAGTGGTTTCTCTGCTCAGGAAGGAGGAAGATTTCTCCCCACTGAAACAGAGTCCTGACACAAGCCCAGCATCACTGCTGAGCTCAGCTATGAAATTTGGTTGTGTTTGTTCTGCAGATTAACACTGACAGATTTCTTTTCCTTGCTGTGTTTAGTGCTGAAGATGGGTTTGTACTTTTGAGGGATTTGTTGAGATTGCCCCTGGCCACTGTGGCAAAACCAGTGATGGGCTACTCCTCCAAATCCCATCTCTCCCAGCACTCACCACTGTTCTGGGATGGTTCCTCTGCCTCCCTGTTCTCCTGGGAATTAAACTGCCCAATTATTGAGCCAACAGCCCATGACCAGCCTAAAAATACTGAAGAAAACAATGGTTATAAATGTATTTATAATGTTTATAAACAGAGCTATGGGTCAGCTGTGGGTGACAGAGAGCAGGGGGAAAACTCTGGATTCCCAAAATGTGTGAGTGTGGCACGACTGAAGAATGGAAAGCAAATATTGCACAGTATAAAATGGCTCTGTCTGCACATAAACTGGATTTTGAGTGCACTGTGAAGCTGGCCTGTTTTTACGAATCTCAGGTGTATTGACAGACAATATAGAGGCAAAAATGCCATCGCAGCAGTTCTAAAAATCATTTTAATGATGTAAAGTGGCAATATTTCTCATCAGTTGTAAAATTTTATTGCCTTCCTATAATTCATTTAATGGCAATTATACTAAAAATACTTCCACTTGAGGTAAGTATCTGCAAGAGCTTCACAGAAGTGGAAATGTTTGACAGATATTTGCTTACACAAGCTGCACCTTCCCAATGTAATCAAAGAAGCTGTTTTGCCATTAGTTCTGCTCGAATTTGTAGCCTCCAAGCCACTGACAAGTGTCAAGGCACTGTGAAGGCTCAGAAGGAACCCAAAATTCCTTAAATTTCAAATTATTCTCCAAAGCTTTTAAAATTGGATTCAGCTGAATGAATTCTTGGAAAGAGAAAGTAATAGCTTGTCTCCATTTGTAGCTGGGCCAGGCATAAACTACAGGCTTTACTGCTGCTTCCTACACTGCTCAGGAATTCAAAAATACATCTGAATGATGAACAGATGAAGAGGTTCTGCCAGGGACTGGAACTGTGTTATCTGTGCCTTGAATCATTTTAATGTTGGAGTCTGCAGAGCCTCAGCTCAGGGGAATCACAGGGCTGAGCTCTCAGCCTGCTCAATGGAACGGGCTGTGGAATTGGCTGTTTTGCTGTAAATGGAATAGATTTGGCCTGATAAAGTCTCCATAAGCTTCACATTTTCTGTTAGCTGAGGTGCTTGTTATTGCTTTTCCATGAGTCCCCTCAAATCTGCGCTGCCCAGAGCTGGGGATGGACAAGGAAAGCAGATGGGAGAGGGCAGAGCATGGAAAAATTCAGGATGGGAGGCTCCTCTGCCTCCCTGTTCTCCTGGGAATTAAACTGCCCAATTATTGAGCCAACAGCCCATGACCAGCCTAAAAATACTGAAGAAAATAATGGTTATAAATGTATTTATAAATAATGTTTATAAATACATTATAAGATGGGGATGACGAGGGGATGGGGAGGAAAGCAGATGGGAGCAGGCAGAGCATGGAAAAAGTTCAGGATGGGAGGCTCAGCCACACCTCCTTCTCGGCTGGAATTGGGTGGTGTGGTTTGAGTTTGCCTGCCCAGAGCCTCTGAGTGGGTCAGAGAACCAGTTTGTACATCAGACTTTGCACCCCTGCAGTGAAATGTTCCCACAGAGCTCAGCAGCTCCAGGCTGGGAACACCTTGCCTGTGTCCCTCTGGAATTTGTTTGGAATTGGAGAAAAATCATTTGTAATACTCTGTAGAAACTGTCTTGACTTGAATGACAAAAAGACATCATTATAATCCTTACCAAAAAAATGACCTTCTATTTTAATGCTTTGCCAGTGTGTTTAACTAAAGAATGGAAACACAGCTGTGAGTAAGAAAAATGACTTTAAAGAATTTTAATAATATTTAAAGGGCAACTTCTTCTCAGTCTGGGTTAAGAAGACTTCCTTCATCTCTACTCCATGAAGTTCTCTGAGTATATATATTTAATTAATTGCATTAAATGGCAGAAAACTCTTTCTGGCTTTCTAGGAAGACATAGTTAAAATATCTGACACCAAACTTTCTCACTTCACTCATTCCATTTCGTATTAGCTCCCAATTTAGAGCAGCATAAAAATGTTCTTTGCAGTTTGGG
>VXAC01005548.1:378427-417140 GCA_013399225.1 Rhipidura dahli | reverse complement strand
GGGAAGCTTCCTAAAATGTTGTGTTACTGATAGTGGGTGACACTGTCAGTGGTAGGCCAGGCAGTGAGTCCTTCACGAGCCCAGAGGACACTTCCAACCTCAGCATCTTCTCTTGGCTGTGATTCCTTGCAGTAAATCATTAATTACTGCTGTGTGGGGGCTTTTCTGGAGAGTGTATGGGGAGTTATGGAATCATCTTGTGTGGAAAAGGCTCTTCAGATCATCAGGTCCAACTGCAAAGCTAACACTGCAAAGTCCTTCTTTATTTCAAAATCCCTAAAAGCAGCCTTGATCATGAACATCAGTTTCAAGCTTTCCAATAAAGGCTGCTGCAGTCCCTTTAATCCCAGGGATTGTGTCAGCACCCAGAGGAAATCCCAGTTTCCCAAATAACAGAGTTGGGTGCTCTGGGTGAAGGTTTCTGTGTTGGTTCTGCATCCTAAATAAATCTGTGTGGCACCTCTGACCTGGGAATGTGCTGCCAGAAGGGAAGCTGGGCAGCACGGAGCTGACATTTGATATTCTCTGATTTGGGGGCGTGAGGGGCACATCTGTCCTGCCTCTGCCTCCCCAGCCCCAGGGGCTGGCTCCTGACCCACTGAAGCTGAGCACCAGATGTGAAAAGCTGGAGAGATTTTGAGACTTTTCTGCTACAGCAGTTATCAGGGACAAAGAATTGAGTTTTGGATTTCTGGTTGTGTTTTACAAAACAGAGTAAAAAAAATCTGACCTGTTTAGGAGGATGGCTTGGAAGCTTATTTTATCCTGAATGCAGTAGGTTAAGTGAGTTGGGCTCCTTGTCCAGTGTTTGTCTAACTCTGATTAAATGGTTTTACCCATGTTCCTTTTGCTGACAGAGAGTTGTAGTCTTCACATCTTTGTGATGTCACTCAAATTTTGATCTTGGTTGAAGCTTCCTTAATTCATGCACAGTGATTTCCAAAGATGCTGCTCTGCACATCATAAACACATGTGGTTTGCATTGTAAAAACATCTTTCTTTTTTTTTTCCATGTGGAATAACTTTCATTAGAAAGTGAAATAAATTCTTTTCCAGCCACCAGTACTGCTGGATTGCATTGATAATGGGATCCTTTGATGGTGGGGTTGTGGAAATTATTTTATGGATTACCTATCAGTGCTTTCAATAGTAGGCAGCTTTAGCTAATGTAGTGGAACTGGGACTTTTCCCCTTGATGTCTGCACTTTGTAGCCTTTTGTTCCATGGGCAATAGGTGGAAAGTAATAGAGAAAAATGCACCCACCATCAGAATATCAGTCAGCTGTGGCTCCAAATGTGTGGCTGAAGGAATAAACAGGAGTGTCAGCTGATTTAATATCTGCTGATTTCCCCTGAATTCTGGGGTGCAGGTTCTTGGGGATTACATAATGTCTGCAGTTACAGTCTCTTATCATGAATGGAGTGTGAGAGTACTTGGCTATTAACAACAGGGAATCAAGGAACCTGAACAGACCAGAACTCTTAATCTGGGGTCTAAACACAGCAAGGATCTGCCATGAGAACTTGTTTCCTCCCCATTCTCAGAATTGTGCCTCTTAGATTTGTAAACTTTGGGTTTTTTGGGAAAAAAAAAATCATTTTCTGTATGTCAGCACATTCTATAATCTCTGTAGTGCCAGAAACCAGCAAGTGTGGGACACACACAGGAGGGAGGAGGGAAACTGGGGGACCTGGGGCACGGCTGCCTGTGGGGGAAGTGGGGTTGCTCCTGACAACAGCAGCCTGGTGGGCTCTTACTTGGCTCTAATATAAATATCCCAAAATATCCCTGTACCTCATCTCCAAGCCATTTCTCATCATGTTACGAGTTTCCCACCTTGCCTGTTGTAGCTTCTGAGATATTTCAAGACTTGTCCTACTTGCAGCAAGTGCTGGGAGAGCTGTTTCCCAGGGAGCAGTGAAACACTAGCCTGTTCTAAGGTAAAAATTGTCTCCTCACAATCCCACTGGGTGGGACTGCTGGCTGGCAGCTGCTGTGGCTGGAGCTGCCCTGCTGCCCAGCCCCTGGGGCTTCCTGAGGCAGCCAGACTCACCTTGGAATATTCAGGCAGCTTCTTGGCCAGGCACATTATCTCCTACAGCCAGAGCACTTCATTAATGTGGAGCTGCTGAGAGGAGAATAGCTGGGCTGGCCCCAAGGTTTTTATTGTTGGGGGCAGAGAAGCCTTTCAGTGCCCAAAGATGAGAGCAAAATAATCTGCAGAGACAACCTGTCAGATTTTTGGGTCCTCCTCTTCTGCATCACCATCAGCACAGCACTGAAAAGACAAGTGGCAAATAGGCAGAGTTGCTCAAGTACCCAAAGTTATTCTGGCTCACAGCACTGATATTTTCCTGTCAGGACAGGGTTTACCTGTCCAGACAGGAACAGGAGACTTGGTCCTCTCCTGAAGTAAATCGCCTTTCATTAGAAAGTAGAATAAATTCTTTTCCAGCCACCAGTACTGTTGGATTGCATTGATAATGGGATCCTTTGATGGTGGGGTTGTGGAAATTATTTTATGGATTACCTGTCAGGGCTTTCAATAGCAGGCAGCTTTAGCTAATGTAGTGGAACTGGGATTTTTCCCCTTGACCCTTGCTGGGAGGACAGCCAGAATCCTGGTGTTCCCTGTCCCCTGGAGAGCCTCAGCCAGCCCAGGGTTCCTGTTGCCCAAGCAGTTGTCATTATCCTGTTCCAGGTGGTGGTCGAGTCCTTTAAAAACAAAACAAACCAAATCCCTAAGCAAGCCAAAAGCTTCTCTTTCAGTCTGCCTGACATTAATAACCTGAGGCGGACGGGGCACTCGGGGGCTGCCCGGGGTGCTTCACAAGGTGCTCTCGAGCCAGCACTCAGAAATCCAGCAGCTCCTCTGAGGAAGCAGCTGCTGCTGCAGCACCTGAGCCGCCTCTCCCTGGCAGGCAGTGCCAGCAGGCAGCATTTTGTCCTTGGGGCTGGTTCCTGCTGCCTTTGGGGCACTGCAGCCTCGGTGGGAGCAGTGTGGGGCTGTGTCCCCCTGCCCCTCTCCCTCCCAGCCCTGCACAGGAGTAGCCCCAGCAGTGCTGCAGCTGTGCTGAGCATCCTGCAGTGGAACAAGCAATACTTTAATTACTCAGATGGAATCAGGCCATCGTCTAAAAGGTTTGCTGAAAAATAAATGGCAGCACAACGTGACCCTGGGTTCCCCACATGGTATAAATACCCATTTTATGGGATAACGTAGCTTTGAATGGGGGAAAGGTGTTTAACATGGCGAGAGTGGGAGACTTTTTCATGCTCTGAAGAACTGGTTTAGGAGGAATCAATCTCAGTCAGGCTCTGCCCTCCCCGAGGCTGCCTCCAGCCTCTCTTGCTGCCTATGGCAAAACCACTCTCAGGGTGCTCCTGTCAGCTCACAACACTTGTACTCCATCTCTCTGTCACTCCCTGAAATATTTAAACTCTGGAATGCTGTTTAGCTCCTGTTTTGCACCTACACCCAAGAATTCCACTGCAAGGAAGAGCACTCAGGGGTCTGAGTGCTGAGTTTCATAAGCAGTGATATCATCTGAAGGTTTCCTTGCTGCAGTGCAGTTCCCAGTGCGTGACACAGAGTTTGGCTGAAGAACCAATGGCCACCAGTAGCTACTGGATAAAATACCTTATGGAATAAGACCCAAAGATATTGAAAGATGCCACCTGATGAAAAAATTCCCTGCCATGGCCAATCTCACGGTGCCAGAAGCTTCCACCACCACCTTCTCTTGGTCCATCTGCACCAAGGAAGATGCCATCCCCAGCAGTGGAGCTGCTAGGTGCCAGCTGTGAGTGCTGCTGGTGTCCCCAGAGGACTGGAGCAGAGGCAGAAGGACCACGACCCCTCCTCTGCACTGCTGGCTTGCTATTTGTTATCCAGGCACAAGATGTCTCTGTGGGCTCTTGAGAAATTCTAGATTTTTTGTTAAAAAAAAAAAAACAAACCCAAGACAAATCTGTAGCTCAAGCTGTGTGGGAAACCTGTCAGCTTGTGTTTGTGCTTTTGTTTGTTTTCTTTAGCGAGTGTTTCCTGTGTTAAGCAGGCTGATGTGTTCATGCCTTCCCCACTGCCCCAGCCCCTGGCCAAGCACAGGAAGGGAGGGGAGTGAAGCTCCTGCAGGGCTTGGAGTGGCTGAGGCCTGGGAAGGAGCCCCTCAGGGCTTGGGCAGCAGGGTTAGACAATAAAGCACTTCATCCTCTGATTTCTGTATTGGGAGACTCATCCCAATTCCCTAATGCTGAGTGTTTAGGACATCGATAAACACCATTTTCATTGTAGCTGAATTGATAAAAATGATGAAAACTCAAGGTTTGAGGTCTCCTAGAGTCTGAATGCTTGATTTGCACCCTGCAATTCTAATTAAGAATGAATTCTGGTTTTAATATTCTTTAGAAGTTGACTTGTTTTAAATAATAAATCACCAGGGCTTCTTTCTAAACTTAAAAAAAAATGCTACAATCACCTGCTACACCCAAGCATTTAGTAACGTCCAAGAAGAGATTGCAAAAGCATTAACTTGTGAGCTGCTGTTTCACCTCTGGATCTCAGATAAATAGCTTTGCTTTCTAGGTTTGATAATGGCCCCTTTGGTGTTCCTGGCTGTTGTTAAACCCACATTAAGGGAGCTCTGCTCAGTCACGCTCACTGGAGCAAGGCAGAGGCTGCACGGGGCACAAAGTGCCTTGCAAAGTCATGTAGGCTGATTTCAGCCTCAAAGTCTCTGGCCTGCCAAAAATGTCATAAACTTGTGGCTGTTAAACCCAGCTCTTCCCAGCACAGGCAGAGGAAGCCCATCCAACCCTGCTCCAATAACTCCATTGCATCACTCACAGCAAAATTCAGAGTTCTGCAAGACTCTGCCTTAACTTGAGATACAATGTTAGGTTTGATTGAAAAATACAGATATTATTGCTCCAAAATCCACCAAGGATGGAGGAAATGCATCTCCATGAGCAGCTGGTTCAGACTGGGTGCAGGTTCTCTTGCCAAGATGATGGTTTCTAGAGCACAGCATGAAATTTTGATGCAGTAGGCAAAAGGTGAGGATGCTTATGGGGAGTAATTGTGTTAGACTGTACTGGAAAAGTAATCTCCTTGTCAACAAAGCATATGATAACCAAAAGATGAACACTTAATTCAGTTGCCCAGTGCTACCCTGATAGTGCTGATTTAGCCTTGCTTTAAAGGCAACACTTTCTTTTGTAATCACAGTGTTTGCAGTAAATCCAACAATGGTTGGACTCCCGTGAGCTGGAAGCAGGGAAGTTATTTTTAACATCACTTTCCCGGGTGGGATCTGAGGCTGTACAACACCCCACTGACACAAATTGCTCCTCTGGGGCTGAAAAAAGTAAATAAGGTACAGGGAAAACAACCTTGTGGCATTACACTCTTAATCCTTTGTCTTTACTTGAGATTGCAGCTAATACTCTTGCAATTAAGAGATTCTCAGGGTACTTCATTGGCTCTCAGGTCTTTAGTCTTCCTTTGCAGTCCTGTCAATAGAAGGATTGATAACATTTCCTCCTGGGTGGTGGGGTTTGATGCCAGTCAGCAGAGCTCCTGTGTGTGAGCAAGCAGCACTCACATCTAACTGGTTACACCAACTGCAGGGATAAAAGGGGGCACAAAGCACTGCTCCCTACCCCAAAGCCAAGTTATTGGCCTTGTGATGTGCAGTGTGAGTAGAGAGCTGACAAGAGGGGAGAGATTTGTTAAAGAACTGATCCCAGGTGTTCTCCAGGCACCAGCAGCAAGGCAGGCACAGCCAGGAGCAGGAATTCCTCCCTTTCCTGGTTAACCCAGCTGAAACTAAAGGATGTGCATGGAGTACAAACAAGTAATTCAGGTGGAAAAACTCCCAAAATTGTGAAGAGCAGGTAATGTGGTAGAAGTTCAAACTGGTGTTCAACCACAGATTTCTGTCAGAGAAGTCCTGGGAACTGGGAAAAGTGCTGGGAAAAGGAAATCTCAGCTGTCAGGGGCCAGTTCTGTCACACCTACCAGGCTCTTGTGGAAAAGGGTAGGAAGTGGTTTCCTTGAGTATAAATTAAGAAATGCAGTGTTTTACTACAAATCAATAGCATTTAGGGTAATAAACCCATCAGAGCCAAAGCTTCATGTCCAGTTCATGGTGTGATGAGACAGAGGATGTCTCCTGTTTGGAGGTGCTCTGTGCAGCCCCTGCAGTGCTTTCTGTGACAGGTAACTTTGGGTAATTGAGATTTGTATCAACTCCTGACGTTCTGCAGCAGCCTCCTGTTTCCTTTGTGGGTGTTCAGAGAGAGTCAGGGACAGAGGATGGGTACAGGTACAGCACACTGCAGAAGCTCAGGCTGAAGATGGAATTCCCATGTCACTAAATTCCACGTGATTAAATCCCAAATTTGGGCATTTCAACCCAAACTGTGTCTGTCCCTTGTGTGTGAAGTGTCTGTGTTCTCTGCAAAATGCTTTCATAAATAGGTAAAACAAAATGTCTGTTCTGAGGGGGTTTAGGCATTTAAAACTTAATTTAGTAGATAAATTCTTGGGTGAAGCAAAGTCACCTCCTGCCTTCCTGCAGAGCCTTTGTTTTCCTTTGGCCAAGCAAGAGTGACAATCCAGTGTGTGTGGCACTAAAAGACAGGACAAGTATTTCATCACTCAAAATAAATTAGCATGGAAGTAAATCTGAGCTGTAATGTGTCCTGACACTCTTGTAAATCACACATGGCTGCAGTGATGTCTCCTCTTACCCCTTAAAGTATTTGCATTTTGACAGCACAGAGTCACAGCAAGGGAAGGAGCTGGGGCCCTCATTGATGCAATGATGTTCCAGCCCTCATCTCCAAAAATTACAATAACATTAGCTAGAAATTCAGAATCTCTGGCAAAGAGACTCAGCAAGACTGTGGCACAGAAGTAGCTGTGGAACAGGCAAAGTGCAAAATTATGCTGAGAATTAAATTTGATTGAGGCATAAATATTCTGCATTAAATGTTGAATAAATTTCTGAACATGCACAGAGAAGTGCCCACAGTTAGTGAGCCCAGCCCTGACTTTGCTCCTTTCCCACTGCTACTCTGATGCATGAACTGAGCTGAAACTCTTTGCAATTCTGCTGTTAAACTATATTTTCATTTATGCTTGCTTGATATTCTATATATTTGATTCAGCCCATAGGTTGGTCACCACATAGAATAATTAATTTCTTTGCTTATTTAAACCCTGCTAAAACAAGGGACGTGGTCATTACCACATACAATCATAATTTCACAATTTACCAAGGTAAATTCCATAAACACTTCCAAGAGGTTTTGGTTTTGTCTCTTTGTGGCTGAAGAACTTAGTCCCTGAGTCAGTCTATTAAGCTTACTAAAGATTAGCTTATTTCCCAGTTATTGTAATTCTTTTGTTTATAGAACCTGCCTCAACCACACAAAGGTCAGGGATAGAGAAGGACCTTCGAGGCAAACATGCAACCAGCTGATGTGTAAATGTTCTAAGTCTTGTATAAAAATATATATACATATATTTTAAGTGATAACATTTTTAATTCAAACTTTGTGCTTTAGTTCCCAAGGCAACACAAAGCAGGAATTATCCTTTAGAGCTGAGAGGCCTTTCCCTAAGAAAGGGAGGAGCAGTTGGAGCTGGGGAGCTGCTGATGGGAGTGACCCAAACCTCCCCCTTGAGCTTTGCCATCGCCACACCCTGCACCTGCCACACACCCCTGGTCTCTGCTGGCTGCACCCAGCAGCCCTGCCCTGGAGGATTCTGCAGTTCTGCTCCCATAATGAGTGGAAATTGAATCAATCTCTGCTGGGACTTACTCCAAGATCAGACATTAAAGCAGGAGTTTTACACACGCACCCCACACACTGAGCATAACTTCAGTTAATATTCCTAACAGCTACATTTTCTCCTCAAAAACGAGCTCATTAACTTGTAAAATATACAGGATTCAGGTGCATGATAGCAAATAAAGCCTTTAAAAAATTATGTTTAACTGCGAGGGATTTTAAGAGCCTGACAAGAAACAGCTATTTCACATAGAGCTTTTTTGAGGCACTCTAGAGCAAGTTCAGAATTCTAATTTTGGAGTTAAAAAATTTCAAGGTTGTTCCTCGGAGGAGACAGGAGGAGAATGTGCTGCTTGGAGGACCAAAATCCGCTACTGCAAATCAGAAAAATGCCATGAGCTGTGACAGCCTCCACACCCAAGGCAAAATTATACCCTCAGCAAGACAAAGAACTTGAATGGAGGTTTTTATTTTTCTTTAAGTGAATAAAATCAGAAAGGAAGAGCTGAAAGATTCCAAAAAGTTTAACCCCCGGTTACTTCAGCACCTTGGGAAAGTTGTTCTCTGTGCAGCTTCATGTGGTGAGTGTTGAGGAAAGGTGGAAGGTTGAAAAGGAAAGCTCACCCTTCTGTGTGGGATTGGGGTGAGGTACAGGTGTCAGAGTGAAATGTGGGTAGCAGGAATATGGGATCTTTTGAAGGCTGTAAGGATTAAAGGGGAATAAGTCCCATTCCCATGACCTATATTGTGTGATCCCTGTGTAAAACCAGGTACTGATTTAGTGCTTCACTCTCCAATTCTCTTTGCTATTCTGACAAGCACTCAGGAGCCTTTCAGCCCTTGTTCACAGCTCAGGCTCCACCCTGCCACATCCTATTGCCAGGTTTTACCAGAGCAGGCTGCTCCTCTGGCTGTCATGTGGAATATTCTCTCATTTTATTATTTTTCTTCCCCTCAATCAAGAAGAGAAGTAATGAATACAAATCCTAATCCTGTTCTCTCTGGGTTTGTGTTTTTATTAAAACAACTAAAAGAATATAGCCAGTTGAAATAATTGTGTTTAAATTCAACGCCTTCTGTTCTGCAAGTAACCTTTCATGCTGATTTTTTGTAATTTAAAGCATCTCAGCTGGGAGATTCTAACAAGTGCAGATATTCTTCAAATCGATGACTTCAATGAAATTGGCTCTTTACCCTCAACACTTTTGATTTCCACTCCTTGGTACTTTGCAGTACAGAACCTGGGCAGCTTGTGCTGCTGCTGTGAGTGCTACCAGCACAGTCAGAAGCAGCTTTGGAATGACTTTGTCACTGCTGGAGGAGAAGAGAAACTACTTCAGTTTTGCAGGACTGTGTGCAGCCAGCTGCCTGTGCAAAGGAAAACAAGTCCAGCTCAATTAACTTCTTCTGTCCTGTGAATTAGTTTTTAATTCAGTTTTAAACCTCCAAACAAATTTCAAGGTGGTTTTTTTCAGCAGCTCCTAATACTGGAGTTACAAAACACACAACATCCCCTATCCCCTCCATTTAGTAGCCTATTTTTACAAACATCAAGAGTATAAACTCTAATGAAAAACTTGTGCAATGACAAGGAGAGCTGGGTTATGTTAATGCAGCTGACTGGCCATTGATGCCTCTGGCTCAATTTGATGTAGTTACTTTACCACGAGGCAGCATCATTTCTGTGCTCAGAAAACATTGGAGTTAATTAGTGCTGGCACAGAACAGTAGCACCTTGAGTAAAAGAAATACTGAATTGCTTCATTTCTGACATAGAAAATCAATGCCTTCTCCATTCATTCATTCTCTATTCAATTCTACTAACTTGAAAATTGCTTCATTATGCTTCTAAATAGATTTACAGGACTCTGTTTAGGATTTTAATATCGCTAGCACATTAAAAATTAAAATACAGTCAGGACTGGGTCAGTTACCCAGGTTTCAAAGGCAATGCATCATGATGAGTCTATTCATCCATTGACTTTGTGCATTTCTCACTTTTTTTGGTAGAAATGGTTTGTAGCCTGACACAGATTTTCACCATCATCCCCAGCTGCAAAAAGTTTTTAAAGTGAGGATGAATTTGGATTCCCAGGTGGGCTGAGGTTTATATGAGGGCTGGGAGGTGGGGAAGAGCAGTGGTTCCCTGGCTGTTCAAAGGATGGCTCTGCAAGGTGAGCCTCGGTGAAGAGCTGCTCTGTGGCGCTGTCTGCCTGGTCCTAAGGCCCAAAGTTGGACTGAAAGTTCAGAGTGCAAACTCACTCTTTGCCCATGAGAAAACCCAGGGCTTAGCAAGCCTTTTGGGAGGTTGGAGTGGTCGAGGCTCAGAGCTGAAGTTTAATGGGCCCAATAAATCCAGAGCCCTCCCCTGCCTGCCTGGCCTGGCAGGTTGGTTCCACCTGCCCAAGTGAGCGATTCACTCCCCTGCTGCTCTCCCTGAAAATCAAATCCCTGCAGCTGAATGGAGCCCTCCCCTCTGGCCCCATGAATCTCAATTATGTCCAAACACAGCCTGAAGCTGATATATCACCACAGACACCTCTATTAGACAGGTGGTGCTGCTTTAAACCTCACCCGTTTCACAAGGTCACTGTCTTTGCTCCCTCTCCTCTTTCCAGGGGCTGTTTTATTGCCCCATCAGCAACCTGCTGATTAGTTGGTATTTTCTGAATACTTTTCTCACTCTGTGCTGACTTCTGATCTCCTTTCACCTGCACCTGAAGGGCATTCCACTGCTATATATTTTAATCAACTCTCACTGGAGTGCAGTTGTTTCCCAGTGTTCAGGTGTCCAGCTGAGCTCTGTTCCTGCCCACGATGTCCTGTGACATTGGAGACAAGAACTTATGAACTCCAGAAATCTGAATGTTCAAGGCTGGCCCTCCAATCTGTAATGATTTTATTTTGCCAGTTTCAAAACATGTGCCTCCCTTTCTCCCTTTGGTTTGTGTTTTGAGGCGGAAAGTTCTCAAGAGAACAAAGGGAAATATGCATCCAGAAGCATCAGGATTTTTATGTGTTAGTCTGCAACAGTCAGTAAAAGAGGTGTAACTTTGTGCAATCCCCAGAGCTTTTCACACAACTTTGGGAATTTGTAAAGCTTTCATGTGCTTCTTTTGGCTGTCAGTCAGCAGACAGGCAGATCCTGAGGAGAAGAGCCCACGTGTTGGGTGCTCCCCTGGATGTGTCCCACAGAGCACCAGGCCAGCTCATTAATTATGGCAATTAATTGGCAAGGAGCGAGCAGCCCCTGTGAGAGCTGCCTGGCAGCTTTGTGGCCCTTCTCACCTTCATGTCTGAAACCCATCCTAAATAAGGGATGGCTCTTGGAAACACTAATGGGAGTGTCTGCAAATGCTTGGGTGGGAAGTGGGTGGAATTTGGGATTTTTTAGTGCAGAAACTTCCTGAGGAATTGTATTTGTCAGTGAACCCTCCTGGGTGGCAGATGTTCTCTTTGAAATGGCTCTGAGTGGTGTGGAGACCTCCCTGCAGCTCAGAGGTGGGGAATCCTGAGGGTTTGTGCTCCTGGTTGGCTGCAGGAGCCTCCCTGAGGAGCTGCCCTCGGGCTGGGTTTGTGTTTGTGGGGCTCACCAAGGGCTTTGGCCAGGTGGGCCAAGAGGGGGATCCAGCCCTGGCACTGCAGGGGGGTCCCTGGGGAAAGGAATTGTGCCTTGCACAAATGGAGGCAAGAGTTCAGGCTGCCCTCAGGCCCTCCCTATACACTGAATATTTACATTCCCTGGATCACAGTGCTGGATCCTGCGAGGGTGCCAGTCAGCAGAGCTGTCATTTGGAAGGAGCACACTTCTGGTTCAGGGAACAGCCCTGCTCAGAGTCCCTGTCTGTGGAAAAGATGCATTTATTGTAACAGACTGTCAGCTGTTGCTTCTGCAGAGTTTTGCTGAGTTTTGCTCTAATTGATAATACAGCATTAAGTACTTTTTGTTCATCATTACAGACCTTCCTTTAGGGCCTGTGGGTCTTTTAGCACAAGAACAGGATTTAGTTTTAAGTACCAGACTGAGACGTGATGAAAGCAAGAACCAAAGGCTGAGACCTTAATTAAAAGAGAGTTGTATTTCAGAGAGTTATTGAAGAAGAAGGAGGTGCTAGGAGCTAGAGAGTAGCTGTAAATGTTTCTCAAAGCCCATTTGTACAGAGAAGCAGCCAATGCAGCAGCCCTGCTATTCACCTTTGCCATCTTAGTATTTGTGAAAGGCAGACTTCAAACAGGGTCAGCACGAGGAGCAGCCTGTCTGAGGGTGATGGGCACATCCAGGAGTGGGGATGAAGGAAGGAATGCTGGCAGCTGGAAGCACAGAAGCTCCTCTGAAGTTTGCTAATGCTTTTTGACCTTGCTGGAATTCATTGCACTTTGTGATCCTCGTGATTTCCGTGTAAGTTCTGGTGCCTTCTCTGCTCAGCCCTGGCTGTGAGGAGCTTTTCATTTATTGCAGCTCCCTGTTTGAATTTCCTTGTGCTTGTCCCAGCCTCCACCACGGCATCCTGCAGGATGAGGAGGAAGCAGTTGGGTTCCTTGGAGATGGAGCAAAGGCAAAGTAAAGCCAAGCTGGTCAGAACTGAACAAAAGCTCAGGTTGATGTGGTTTCCAAAAAAACCCCCTGAAGATTTAGGGTATTTTTCATTACTTCTGATGTATATCTGTGTTGTGTCAGAGTATTTTTCCCACTATACGGTTCAGAATTCAGTCTAATTTATCATGATTTAAACCCTATAAATCATTTTACACCTTTCATTAGCAAGCAGATGTTATGGCAGGTGGTATCTGGGAACGAGGGCAGCAGGGTTATTTGTGCTGTGGACATCTTCCTCCCGTGCTTCCATTCCTCCAGAGGTATCCATGTCATCATCATCACCCTCTGGGAATCAAACACCATCTGGGACACGCTCTCCAGTGTGTTGTGGGCCTGTCAGAGACTCACAGGCTCATGGCAGAACAGCATCACAAATAACCTTTTACCCCATGCCCATAAGATCCCTGAGATCCAAAACTCAGAGCAAACCCTGGGATCTCTGCAGCTCCTGTGTGCTCATCTGAGTGATGGCTTTGCCCAGAGCTGGGGTTATTCTCCCTAAACACAGCCCGTGAACGAGGGAGGTGTTGGTTTCTTACTCTGAGGAGTTATCTGCTCAGCTATCACCACTTCTCCCTGCAGTTCTCTTGAGAGAAACTGAATTAAATATGATAAGAATTGATGAACTGTACTAGAAAACCCCTCAAGGCTATCAGATATTCATTTAGAGGAGCAGAGGGAAGCATTGTCCATACTCTGGTTGTGGTTTATCACATTATTGATGCTTTGGGACAGCTCCGTGGCTGCCATCTCATTTCAAAGCTGGGCTGGGTGGTTTTTTTCTCATTAGATCACGTCATTTTTGGAAACTTCAAAGAATTTATTTTTGTGTCAGACCTTTGAATTATTTTTTTCTAGAAATCTGCTAGTAGTCCTTAATAGCAGACTAATTCATATATACTCTATATATATACACACAAAAGAGGCTCATAGAGGTTTACATTTCCTACATCAGTTACTGACTCCTCCATCTGGATTTTTTGCACATTCTCAAGAAGGCAGCGTTGGTTTGTGTTTGGGGGTTTTTGTGGTTGGTTTGCTTTTGCCTTGTTATTTATGAAGACTTTGGAATTTTTTTTTTTTTTTTTTTTTTTTTTTTCAGAATNTTTTTTTTTTTTTTTGATTCAGCATACCAAGGCTCTGTTGATCAAAGGAAATATCTTCAGGTTAATTGTTGTCCACTCAAGCAATATATAAAAATAGCTGCTAAATGAGATTAAAAGACACAAAAGCTTCAAACTTCCTGGCAAGATGAGGAGAAAAAGCCCCTTGGGGCTTGTTGCTGACAGCCTCTTGCTTTCTCACAGAATCCTGTCTGTCACTGAACGCTGCTCCCATACTGAGGTGAGATGATTTACTCCCAGGAACAGGGATC
Organism: Rhipidura dahli; assembly: GCA_013399225.1. Lineage (NCBI taxonomy): Eukaryota > Metazoa > Chordata > Aves > Passeriformes > Rhipiduridae > Rhipidura > Rhipidura dahli. The sequence continues at coordinate 403,367 of VXAC01005548.1, read as the reverse complement.
TGAAGCAGACACCTGTAGCAGGAGGTTTTAACTAATAGGCCTGATAGGAAATTTGTCTATGAAATCCTGAAAACTGAAATCTGCAGTCAGCCAGGCAAATTCTTCTCCTTGAGACCCCCTCACAGAGCAGTTTACTTGGTCACTAAAAATCTTGTAAACTGCAAATCTGTTGGGATGAGTTGTGCAGAAACTTGTTTTTCTGTGTGTGTAGCTGTGGTGGTTTCTGCAATAAATGCTGTGGGATTCCTGCTGCCTGGTGAGAGCTGTTAATAAAGCAGTCCCAGGGCTGAGCCACTCGTGTGCTAAATGTTGGTGTGCTCTCTCTCCAGACTCATCGAGGCACTACGGACTGGGATTCAACAAGAGTTAAAAATACTCCCCTAAAGTCCTCTGAGTAATTTGATTTGGAGTAAATGAAATGTTCTTTCTAGATGTAGTCAAAGCAATTACGTTCAACTAGTTGCAGTGTTAAGGCATTGCATTTATCATCATTCAAGCACTGCAAAGTACTAAAGACCCCAAACTTATCTTTATTGCTGTGCTGGCAGCGTGGGGGTCAGGCTGACTCTGCATTCCCTCCTCTGCTCGCTGTAGGAAGAAATGGGAGCTTCAAGCAGAATTTGAAATGCCAACCCAAATGGAGCAAAGAACAGGTTGATGTGGGGTTTGTTTAAAAATCAGGATTATATCACATGCTTCTTGGGTTTCGGGCATTTCTCCCACTTGGTTTTAACAGAACATGAGTTCATACAAAACCTTTTTTCCTGTTCTCTATTTACAACTTTTCCATGTGCTTCACCTTCAGAAGGATTCTTTTTCTACATCATACTCTGCCCTTCCTTTGTTTGATTTATTGCGTAATTTTGTGAAAAGAAAATCCTTTTACCTTCATGTTATAAAAGAGCACCTTCCTCAGAAGCAGGATGGTGCCTGAGCCCTGGTCAAGGCAGCAGTTCAGAATTCACCCTGATTTCCCGAGGTGCTTGACCACTCTCAGATCTCCTTTGTTTTGAAAGTCAGTTGAGAAACATCGGTGTAGGATCTGGGTCAAAGACTATTAGAAACTCCAGCGATTTTAGGAGAGCAGAGAATACACTCTGAGCTGTTGAAAATGCTCTTTCAGACTGTGTTATTGCACATGTAAGAGTTTCCTCACTCCTAATGAGAGGTGGAGCATGAAGAGCCTGAACAGGAGATTTGACAGCGAGCTCTTGCACCTTTGTCCTGCTGATCCCATGGTCTGAGAGAGCTTTGCTCTGATTCCAGTGAGGATCCAAAGCTTTCCCATCTTCCTGTTGGGCTCAGCTGCAGCGTGGGCTCTCTGGCCAGGAGAGTGGGATGCTTTCCCTCTCCCGTCCATCCAGCTCCCTCCCACGGAAGGTTTTCTTCATCCAGCAGTTCCCTGCTGGCACCTGGACACGGAGCCCCTGCCAGGCTGGGGATGTGCAGCCCAGTAAGGGAAATTCAGTGCTGACAGTGATGTGAAGAAGATGAAGTCTGGCAAAACTCAGGCTGCAGATTGTAAATGGTGGTGGTGGCTTCCAAACCGGCCGGCTCTGGTTTGTCCCCATTCGATTCTGCAGCTGTGGATTTATCCACATCACTGTGCCTTGTTAGAGACAATGCCCCGAGGGTGGTGAGGGCTTGCTTGACTGCAGAGCTAAAATATGAAATTCCAAATTCCCCTCTCCACTGTACCTAATTAAGGAACCTCATTAACCCTCTCTGTGGATGGGTTGAGGGGATGTCTCCTTTCTGCTAATGGGTTTTCTGGTAGAACAGCAGGTTTACCCGACCCCTGGGATTAGGTGTCGTGTTAAACGTACTCTGCCAGCTCGTGGCAGTGACATTTCCTTTTTTGAAACTTCTCTGAACAAAACCTGGCTTTCTCTTCTCTTGCCCTGCCTCAGGAGCACTGCCAGTTCAAAAGCTGGGAGGGAAATCAGTCACCTCATCTCATGGAGGCTTTTGGGATTCAAAGGACCAAGGATCTGCAGGGTGATGGTGATGAGGTGTTAAAATTTTGAGTCAGTTCCCTCAGCTGACCATGCAGAGATAACTGGACCAACAAATCCAGCCCAGTGCTGGCCATCATTTTTCCTTCTCATCATCTCTGTGCTATGGAAATTTTTTAAGGCATGTGTAGCAGGCTGGTCTGTGCTACACCGATGCCTCTTCTATATTTAGAAAGTTATCTGCTGTTCCATTTGTCAGGAAAGCAATGATCTGATAGCTTTCACATTCAGATCTGCTATCTGGGGCCCGCTGGTGAAAATCTGGACAGGGCTAAGATGATAAAGGATGTGCTGCTGAGCGTGGTGCAGGAACAGCGCCCAGCGCCCGCGGGGAGCCGGCTCCAGCCTGGCGGGGCTGACGCTTCCCCTCGGCACCAACCCACGGGTTTATTCTGGTTCTGCAGCCCCAGCGGGGTGTCCTCTCCCCGTGTTCCCAGTGCTGAGGCTGGCTGCAGGCTCACCCAGCAGCATCTGTGCCAGAAGCCCTCACCCCAGGCTCAGGAGCAGGTGAGGAGGCGGTGGTTCCATGGGGCTCCTCTGCTCTGGCACAGGGGAATCCAGCAGCCCCGCTAGGCTGTGGGAGGAGAGGGGCTTTGCTGCAGGAACCAGGCTCCCCATGGCACGGGGAGCTGCTCCAGTGGGTGCCAGCCTCCTGATCCAAGGCAGTATCTGGGTGTGGGTGAGGAGTGCTGGCACACCTTTAACCTGTGCCCGCTGGCTGTCACAGCCAGGCGGATGCTGCTGGGCAGATTGCCAGAAAGAAAGTTCAAATACCTGGTCTGTTGCTGGAAACACGGCATGGGAAGTTCAGAAGTGGCACTGAATTTCTGTTTGCTCAATGGATAGATCTACAGCTGGATTCTTGCCCCAAGCTGCCGTGAGGATTTGCTTATTAGGGAGGATGTGCTGTTTGCTTGGCCTTTCCCTTAGGAGGAGGGGGCTAATTCCACTGAGGGGGAATTAAAATAATGAAATGCAAAGCTAAAGGCAGAAACAAAGTTGCACTCATTTAGCACAGGTCCGGGAAGCTGATCAAACTCGAGCGGTGGAAGGGCATGAGCAGAAATTATTTAATTTCCTGTTCCTCGCTGGATGAGAGGAGTGGAAATATTTACCAGTGGGCTGTTAGAACTCAGTGGTGTTACTGAAAGCTGCCGAGGAGATTCCTGTCTGTGAAACGCTGTGAAAATGCTCCGTGTCTGCAGGGCACAGCAGGCTGAGCACAGCAGCAGGCAGGGCTGGCAAATCTGGAGCCCTTGCTGGTTCATATTTAGAGAACAAAGGATGGCACGGGGCTGTCTGCTGCAGGCCACCATCCCATCCTTGCTGGTGTCTGAAGGAGTCCCCTGCAGTCTAAAATCCCTGCCCTGCTGCCTCCCTCTTTACTCTTCCCTGGATCCCAGCAGCCCTTTAACCCCTCAGCCCCCTGGGCAGAGGTGCCTGTTGGGGTTCACCTGGCTGGCCCCTCCAGGGGATGTGCTGGGAGCTGGTTCCCCGTCAGTGCTGAGCAGGACTCACTGCTGTGCCGTGCCCCGTGAGTCTCACACCAAGGGACCTGTGCTGACCAGCACTCCTGGCCTGAACAACATCCATTTTCATGAGTTTTCCTCTCCGTGAGCTTGGACAGCACGAGGTCACTGTGCAGAGAGCTGGGCAGGCACTGCAAATGATTTGGCACAGATTTGGAAGGATTCTCATTTCCCCCATTCATCTTCCTGTGCTCTTCCTCTCCACAAAGTCCCATTTGGCCCAGTTTGCTCCCTGCTGTGGCTTTGCTTGGGATGCTCCCAGCAACTCCCAGAAGCAGTTCCTGCAGTGATGTTTGATGTTTAAATGCTTCTGCATAGCCACAAGTGCCAGCCATGGTGCAGGAGCAACAATAGCACGTGAATTACCCAATTAACAAAGGCACCTGGGAATATAAAAATACCCAAGGGACCCTTTCACTGAGTTGCATAAGGGAGGAAAAAAGTCACCTTAGCTATCAGAGTCAAATAGGAAGTGATTATATTTAAGTGAAATATCAAGACTGGTATTCAGATAAAACCATTCCCCTGTGGCCTTTAAATCTATGGCCTTTAAATCATTTTCTTGCATCCACTGAGCTGTTCTGAGGCACATAACTTGTGCTAAGTCCTCTTTGACTATCAGAAAATATCAGTGATTCTTTTTCCTGGTGCTCCTGCCTATTTACCATGCAAAGGACAAGTCCAGCAGGGCAGAGAGGATGCCAGGGTGGCTCTGTGGACCACAACTGGCTTGCAGAAGAATGCTCCTCTTACAGAGAGAAGTTTGGATTTCTTTGTACCTGGCCTTTTTTTTTTTCCCCCAGGTAGAACAAGGTCAAGCTAGAACTGGCTTGTTAAATAGCTTTTCTGTTCTTGGATTTTTCTCTATTGAATAAAAGTTACTTTGATTAGAGGAACTAGTGTATATTGAAAAAAAATTGCATTAAAGAAGGACACACCTTTGCCAAGAAAAGCTCTGCAAATCCAGACTGGCATGTGCATTTGCAAACTGGGCTAACTGGTTGTGTGTGTTACTTTGCTGGCTAACATGATGTGTGCCTCATTTTTATAGAATATCAGTGAATTAAAAAAAATCCTCAAGATTCTGCCCTTTTCCAGACTCCTGGGAAACCCAGGCTTACTTGGCTGGTGCATTAAACCTAAAGCATCCTAATTACCTAATTTACAAATAATTCAAGGCTGAAGTATTGATGCACCACGAGGTTAATTGCTCTTCTTACTCAATTAGTAGGAACCTTTGTGCTCTTTATTATGTTTAAAGTAAGCCATTATCACTTCCTGCAATTTTATACCTGAGGCTCAATAGTGACAAAACTTTCATCTCAACTCTGCAGACTTTAATTGGTTTCTCTCTGAATCCCCATTTCCTCACAAAACCCCAGCTCCCAGTAGTTTGTCCATCAAGATTTGCTCTGGATTCCACAATGGGATTTGTAAGCAGGATTTATGGACATTTTCTGGGTGTCCTGCTTCAGTTCTTTTTGGAAGCTTTCATATTTCTACAAATTCATCCTCTCGACAGTTGCTGGCTTAGTTGGCTGTGAAAAGGTGATTTTTACTTAGTAGATCAGAGCTTATTAAAGATCTTTTTCTAGCAGCTGCCAGACTCTCCCTTCTTCCAGAATTCAGGTGTTTCATGGAACACCTGTTTTAATTTTTATTTTATTTTTGTTGTGATGACTCACAGATCAAAGGGACCATTGTAGATATACTGGAAATTAAAAATTTCTGGTTTGAAATAAACTTTCAATGGATATTTTTTCTATATTGAAAAAAGTCAAAATTATAATAAAATATTTTGGTCTACCTGAAAAAATTCAAACGTATCCTTATGCTTTTCTTTGGAGCACATATACTGAACAGACTTGGAAACCCAATTTTTTTTTTCCCTGGAAATAGAAATTCCCTTTCCTTCCCAGGTTTATTCAGAGCCAGTGAGCTGGGCAGGCTTCCACCCCTGGCCTGCAGGTCCCAGTGGGGTGTGTGGCTCTGTCTGGAGCATCTGTGAGACAGCACCCAACATCTGGGCCACCACTGGCAGGCTGAGATTCACCATCCAGCTCTGCTCCACAGCTGCAGAACTCTGAGCTGTGCAAATTGGAAGACACGGGAGTTCCCAAGCTCCCACGGCAGCGACTGCTGACGGTGTGTTCCTACCCACATTAGTAGATGCTTGAACAAATAATTTATGAGCAAATGGTGGCTGCTGTTGGGAGCCTTTTGATGCTCCACGCTCATTACCAGCAGGATCTGCTTTTTGTCATTGTTTGCTCAGTGTTTGGAGGATTTGCGTCGTTTCCAATCACCCTGTGAGGGCTGATGGTGGTTTTGTTGAAGTGAGTTAACTTGTTTCAATAATGAAACACTTGCAGGTGCTCTGACCCAAACAGCCGAGCACAGATGGGGCTGTCTGTGATGAAAGGGAGAATCAATAGGAAATTCCAGCCTGAGGAAGTCAGGGAGTCAGATCCCATCTTCCTGATGCTGCCCCTCTCTGATCTTTATCACTTCTGAAACAACATCGTGTTCAGCTCCCATCCAAAGGAAAAGGAACATTTTCCCAGCCCTTTTTGGCAGAGCCAGCCTGGGGTGCTGCCCGGGTGCCCTGCAGGGGCTGCTGGCTCCGAGAGCTCACCTGGCTCAGCAGATCCTTGCACCTTGTGTCCATCAGCCTCTGAGATGCAGTTCTGGGAGATTTAAAACAAGAAGTGCTCTTCCTCCAGCAGGACAGCTGTGAGGGTGGGATCTCCTCCCCTGGCAGGGGGTCAGGGGGAGCAAAACCTGAGCGTGTTCTGGTTTGGCTCACGGTGCACACTGCCGTGCTGCTGGGCAGGACCCTGGCACAGGAGGGCAGGGGAAGCAGGGCCCCAGCATTCCTGCCCCGTGGCTTCCCTGCCTTTCCTGCCAGGTGAAGCAGGCACAGACCCTGCTGAGCTCTGAGCTGACAGAACGGAGCTCAGCCTCTGAACAACACCTTCTCCATCGCTGTTCCCCCTCCACTGAGGGGCTGCAGACACTCCTGACTCTCTCACGTTTGTGTGGCAGCCCTGATCCTCTTCAGAGACCTTTAAGAAGAAAATGTTTGGTTCTTTAGCTTTGGTTCTTTAGCTTCAAATCAGCTCTTGTTAGTGTGGCTGGGCAGTCTCCTTGATTGTAGGATCCTGTTTGGGAAGAGCAGCTCTGGTTCTGCCTGCAGTGAATGTGCCTTCTCTGTTAAATAAACACTTTCCCTGTTATTTTATCTGAGCCAGCCCACACACCTTTGGGAACCAGAGAGAAAAGCTCCAGGGAGGTTTGGTTCCCTGTCACTCCCACAAATGGAAACATATTTTTAGGGGCTTCTCCCTACTGTTGTAGGGCCAAAGATTGGTGATGTAAATAGGAACTGATTGGTAGCAGCTAGAATCCTGGTCAGGACTAGGAGTGGCCTTAAGAAGCAAGGAAATAAACTTTCCTGAACCCAGAGAAGTGCCCATGGAGAGAGTGAAACCCTGCATCCTTCACCTTTGCCTTTTCCGTGTGCCTGGGTGTGCCGTGCTATAAAAAGGAATGCAACCCTCAGAACAAGGAGCGTCCTTCCAAAGGGTTTTATTTCACCTGGGATTCCCCCAGCCTTTCTCAGGACAGCACCAGGGAGTGGGTCCTGTGCTGTGGGATCAGTGTGGGCAGGGTGTGGATGCTGCTCTGCAGGATTTCCACATCCCAATCCACAGGAACCAGCAGATGCTCCTGCTGATTCCCACCAGCACCTCTGTGGAGCACAGCACCAGCCTCCCCACCCTCCCCACGGCTCTTTTTGGGCTGTGGCTTGCCCCAGGAGCTGTTTCTATCCAGGGAGGTGGATGTGGAGGAGTTCAGTCCCTGGTGTGCTGTGACAAGGCCACCAAGAGCCCAAACGTGGCTTACGATGCAAACCGTGGCCTTTGAGCTGCTCTGGGAGCTCCCAGCTGTGCCTGACAGGGCTCTGGCCCCTCTCCTGCCTCCCAGGGGCATCCCTGGGACCTGGCTGTGGCTGCAGGGCTCTGGGGGAAGGCTGCACCCCAGGCACTGGCCCCCAGGGAACTTGGCTGTCCCAATATTTCCCTGCAGTGATTTGGAGCGCAGCTGAGCCTCCACACTGCAAACAAATTCCCTTTCATGTGTGTGGTGGTGGGGAGGCTTGCTATTACCCTGTAACATCTCATTTATGGGTTTCATGTGCTGTTTCCAAAGGGCTGTCAAATAACTGTCAGTTATTCATTCACCTCACGTGCAGCAGATGCAGAGGAATTGCCATATCCAGAGTTAAAGAGCACTATCTCAAAACTTTGGAGAAAAGAAGTAATTCAAATTTTAATAACTTTACCTTTTACTCGTGTGTTTTTTTCCCCATTTCTAAGCTTTTTAGCGTGTGTTGATTACCATACACATCGCTGTAGGTGATTTTGTTTGAAGGTAGTTGAGTGAAAAATAAAGATTAATCTTGGCTGAATTTTTAATCATGTTTGCAAATGAATTGGAGCGACCAAATATCAGCTGGTGTGGAAATGCAGTTATTAAGAACATATGGAACTGAAATGCTCCAGAATTGGAACTGAGCCACTTGGTAACTCTACCAGTTTAAGCTTCTTACAACTTCCATAAAATGATTCCTTTGGTAGATGATGGGGCTGTCTTTAAGTCACCAGCGCTGGGGAAACTTTTTCTGTAGCTGTGTGATGATGGGAAAGAGCAGGGGGGCAGTGCCAAGGCTGCTCCCAAGGCTCTGTTCTTTCAGGGGTTTCCTGCAGTAGCAAATTCCTCATTCCTACAATGCAGCTCTTCCCAGCGGAGAGGGAGGCACTGGAAGGGGCTGTGGGATGCCTGGATAATGTCCTGAGGGAGGAGCTGGGGCTGGTGTAAAAATGGGCTTGAAAGGAGTGACTGGGGTGCAGTTGGACAGCTGGGCTGATGCACGGGGCACCAAGATGTGCTGTGGGACAGGCCTTGCAGTTCCTCGCTGTAAATTGATATTCCTGCTGCTCCCCAGGATCCAGGGCACAGATTTGCCTCCTGCCTGCCAGGAGCAGCTGCCCCATTCCCTCTCCTCCTGCTCCTGACACTGTTTTTTGGGTACCTGAAGTGCCACTGCCTGCCCCAGGTGCCTCTCTGGCTTGGGGTGCAATCCCTCTGAACAGCTGGAATATGAGGGGGGTCAGGGTGTTTGTTTTGGGGCATTTTGACTTTTGTTGCTGTCAGTCCTTTTTTGTGTGGAAGAGCAAATGGCTGTGAGAATTCCTTGGGATGGTTCTGGTCAGATGGTGCTCCTGTTTGGGATTCAAAGGAAGCTCAGTGTTGTTATTAACAAATGCCACTTCTGGATTTCGAGTCGTTGCAGTCTGCTCAAATCAGCAAACCCCATCCACCCCCAGCTTTCAGCTCTGCTTTCTCATTCTCTGGTGCCTTGGGTGCAGTGTCTGAGTTTGGTCTTCTCTAAGCCAGACCCAACTGACTGAAGCTGCCAGATTTTAATCTCATTTTCACTGCTCCATCTTTACTTAGAAGGTTAAAAAAGTTGTCTTTTCTTACTTAGAAGGTTCAAAAAGTCTTCCTTTCTCTGTTCCTGAACCACCTGGGACTGGTCACTGACAGTGAGAAGCCATTTCAGCCAGGCTCCGAGGGTGAAGTGCCATCCTCTGTCTCTCCACACTTCTAAGGCCACAAAATTTGGGAGTGAGTTGGTTCAGGGTTTTGTATTGGTTTTTAGCTTCCCCTCCGCTCCTCAGCCCATGGAAAACATTTGGGGGATCTTTCCTGTTTTCCCTTTAAAATCACCAAATAACCTTGCAGTGTTCATCACTTTCCCTGCATTATGGTTGTAGACAGTGCTAAGATTCCAGCTGATTGAGTTTATTGATTTCTGAGTGATCTCTTGAGTGTTATTTCACATTCATGATCTGTCAGCATTGTGTAGACAGCCTGTGTTAGAGAACTTGGTATTTATCAGACATGAAACTACTGCTCTGCACACTCCCCATTTTGGGTGTTGAATGGGTGCAGGAGCACAAGGCACAGCAAGCACAGTCTCTCTACAAACCACTTGGAATATTTCAGGAACCTGAAAAAAAAATACAATTAAGAAAATTTGGAAAAGCATATCCAGGACAAATTTCTTGCTTGTTTTCTGTAATAACTGAGTCAAGCCTCAGAGCACAGGCACCTACCAAATTGGATGATCAGGGGAGGAAGGAAAACAAACCATGCTGTCCTGAATTCTTCATGTGAGGCACACTTTTCCATAAAAACTTCCACCATTTGGTATGTCTGACAAGCTTTTATATTTCCTACACCAGCATTCTCTAATTAAGGTTGGTGTTAGAACACAGCTCAGGAGCGAGTTCAAACTCCTGGAAGCTGCTGCAAACCTTGACCTGCTCTGTTCCTGTCCAAAGCTCAGCTGTGAGGTTTTATGAAGAAGCATTTGGATGTGTCACTGTGAAATCCCAGCCTTCCCATGTCCCTGCTGCCCTGGAGCAGTGCAGCTCCCCGGGCTGCCTTTGCCTTTCCTCTCGGAGCTATTTTTAGGCAAGAGCCAGGTAATGCTTTTCTCTAACAAACCCCCTCAAAGGGCTTGCCCTGAGCTGTAATGCTGCACTCTCCCTAAAAGGGATGCTCTTACAATGCACAGACCTAAATGCCTCATGAAAACAACTCAGAAAATGTGTTGAGCACAACGCTGCTGCTGCTTCTGCACAGACCTTGACATTACCAAGTCAAAACAGTGCTGTGTCCATCAGCAGGGTGCACATTAAACTTGCCCCACTGGGTCACTTCATAAAGCAAGTGTTAAAAACGCCAGGAAATTGCAAAGCAGTTTGAAATCAATGGAATTCTCCAATCTCTTTAAAAAAGGAGAAAAAAAGGCAAGTTTTAATTCTTGACATTATGCATAGTTTGCGTGTTCCTCAGTGGGACTCCTGGGGACATGAGATGGGTTTGTATCAGTCAGCAATTACCCATCCTGGGCTCCCTAAAAGGCTCATCCCATCCATTTTCCTGTTGCTTAGCTGATTACAGTGATTGCCAGGAGCAGTGTTTTATAGGGAGAGGAGTGGGGACTTGTGTTGGACCCCTGCAAAAACCCTCTTCGAGGGAAAAACTCAGATCATCCACTTGGAATGAGCAGAGAGCAATCACAGAAATCTATTAAAGTAATTTCCTCACATAGTGAGGGGGTTTTTATTCTTTTCTTTTTCCCTTATCAAGTGTTTTTTCCTGCTTATCTTTGGCTGGGAACTTCAGTCTCTCACATGATGTAAACAGCAGCTCCCCAACCAAGAGCTGCATCCATCTCGTCTGTCATTAACTTTCCACTTCCCCATCTGCCATCAAACTGGGCTGTGCATCCTGCAAATCTCAGCCTGATCTGTCAGCAGCTTCCCTCTGTTTCTCTGAGCCACTCAGCTCAATCACAGATTGCTATTTTTTTTCCTGTTTCCATACAGTGAGGTTTTTCTTATTTATTCTTCTATGAAAACTCTTTCTGCTGTGACGTTTTTCTTGCTGTGGCTTTGTTGCAATTAATGAGGAGTCAGCTTTAAAAAGCTTTTTCAGGTTCCTTGGAGTTCAGACGTTCATCTGTCTTCAGTATAAGCCATAACCCTGTGACACAACCCACACTTACACAACCATGATTTTCGTATGCACTGGTTTGGTTTCTTAATATTATTCCTTCTGTTTAGAATTTTCTGATTGCTCCATTTAATTTTTCTCTGGTGGTTGCTTAAATTTAGTATATTTTATAAGCTCTGATAATGTTTGGTAACATTCTTCTTTATAAACAATGATTGGGAATCTTAATTGCAGAAAGCTAAATTATGAAGCTGTGTGTTTTGTGGGGTTTTTTTGTGCTGGGATTTGGGGCAGCCAAGCCATTTCTGCTCTTTTAACTGATCTTTCTGGTTACTGAATGAAGGTTAATATTCAAGATGGGAGGTGAATCACCTCCAAGAACAGGAGTGGGGGGTGATAAAGGATCCAGGGTGCTGCAGGTGCCTGCCAAGCTCTTGTGAGAGACAGGAGCGAGGTCAAAGCTCTGCCAGATGAAGATGTATTGCCACAGAAACAGGAAATCCTTTGGGAAACGTGCAGCCTTGAACTAAATGCCAATAAATGCAGCAAAAAGCAGACAAGATACTTGTTAAAGAGATGAACCAAGGGGGTTCCTGTGAGGGTGGGGCAGAGCCTGAGCCAGCAGCGCTGCTCCAAACAGACACTGCAGAAACCTCAGGGAGTCCCCACCTCTGCCTCTGACCCTGGGGTGCTGTGCCCTGTGCCCTGGGCAGAGCATCCCTCAGTGTCCCTGGGGTTGGTGGAATGTCCTTTGAGGGACCCAGTGAGGGTGACTGTGGGGATCTGCAGCTGCCAGGGAGCAGCACTCAGGGCAAAAGGAGGAGGCTGCAGCTGCAGGGAGTCCTGGACTGCCTGGGAAGGGGTCCCTGCGCAGCCCCCAGGCCAGCAGTTTGTGTCCCTGGGCTCCTGCAACCCCAGCGTGGTGCTCACCCCTGTGGAGTTATCTGGAGTGTCATCAGTTCCTACCCCAGAGGGGTTTATGGCATTCCACTGGTTAAAGGGAAATGGGGCTTTGCCAAACACATTCCCACCCTCTGTTTATAAAGCACTTCCGTTTTATATAAAATAATATAAAATAAGTACTTGTATTTTGTGTTCCATCTTTAGAAGTAACATCAACTGAGCATTTCAATGCGTTGTAACAGGCATTTTTAATTTTTATTTTTTGTGAATATGATGGACAGCTAAATGGGTTTTTTTTCTGCATGGCCATATTTAACAAGGTTTTCTCTTTACAAGTGGCAGTTTTCAAACAGCTGCAAGACTGGGAGCTGTGTTCTTTCTGTGCTTTTATGTAAGCACAACCCAGCACTTAAATCTCGTGCCATTCTTTCATTCTGGCAGAAGCTGTTTTCTTCACACTCTTTTCATTATTTTTAAGCCATTGAACTCTCATTCCTACAAATTTTAGAGCTGCACAAAGGCCAGGCAAAGCAAGAGTGCTGATTTGCCATTGGCAGGGGGAAGGGGGAATATTTTCATCAGTACTGGATTCATGGCACAAAGTCAATAATAAAACAATATTTATAGAACTTGGAGATGATTGTAAACATACTTCAAAAACTCCCTTCAGCAGCACTGAAAATGTAATAATCAGCGATCACAAGTGCTTTTGAGTTATTTTTCCTGTTCTCACAGCCAGGCATTCTTGTAATACTCTTCTTGCTGTTTCCACTCCTATCTTAATATAATTTGGATGCAAACAGCAAGCAGAGCAGGAGCCCAGAGCAGGCTCAGCCTCCCCTGAGCCTCTGCAGTGCTGCTGCCATGCTCCTTCCTTCTGTAATGCACAGGTCCCAGCAAAAGATGAGCTGTGGGGTCTTTTGGGGCACAAAACACTCTGCTGCTTTGTGCAGTTCGCCTTCAGCCTTTTCAGGTGCTGCTGGGTTGGAACTAATCCCCGGTTTAACTCCTGGTTGGGTGGCCAGACAAGAGTTTTGCTGCTGAGGCTTCCCAGTTTTAGAGAGAAGGCAGAACCCAGAGCACCCAGCCCCGAGGATGCCTTTGTGAGAAGGGTCAGTGTGTAATAAAAATAATTCCCCTCAAAGGGAGAAATATCTTAATTCAGCCTAGTATTTTGAGTGCCACAGACTGCCTGGCAGTGTTGAGGGGTGAGAGATGTACATCATCATCATCATCATCATCATCATGATCATCATCATCATCATCATCAGAGCCACCCCTTCTGCTCTGCCTCACAACCACCATCAGACCTATGGTTAAATCTTGGGATGCCTTCAGCTTTCCTGGCTCAGCAGCTCCCTTGAATTCTGCCACTAAAAGCTGTGAGGAGCACTGGGATTGTCACTACTGGCTTATTTTAGCAAAGCTTTGGGTAGTTTTTCTTTATTTGTAAAGCAAAACTCTACTGGGGTGGACCTCTGTAACTCTGTCATGATACCCAGGAAGAAATTGATTTATACAGGGTAGGATACAACCCAATATCCTTTAGACTTTGGCTGACACTTGTTAATACATTTGAACAATCTTTTCTTTGCCTTTCTAGGGGCAAAAAAACCCCCTGAAACACAAAGACAAATTTTCAGAGGCAACAGATAAAAGAGTAAAGCATTAATAAGTTTTAAAAAACCTTCCCCAAAGTGATTTGTTAAAAAAAAAAAGCAATAACTGCAGTGAACAGATCAGTGCTCTGTGGAGATCATTCACATCTGGCAGTAAAGGTCAGGATGGGATCACATGGCAGTTCTCCCACCTGGGTGTTCAGGTCAAAAAGATGTTTTATGAGGAGTCCTCCTCTGCTATCAGCCTCTTAAAGGTGGCTGCAGAGCTCTTTTCTCCTTTGTTATAACGTGGCAATTTTCCAGAGGCAGGGAACAGCCTCGTGTTTAACCTGCTGCAGTTGCTGCCACTGCTGCAGGAGCCAAATGCTGGGTGCTGTCTGGGGGAGAGAACATCAGTGACACCCAAGGGATTGAATGAAAATCACCCTCTGCAAGGCCCAGCCTGAGCAGGGAGCAGAGCTTTTTGTGCCCCTTCTTGTTCTCCATTAACATAACTCCTCTGCTTTGTTACTCACCTGTCTCCCTGCTTTAGCTTGCTCTCTGGCTTCCAAAAACTCACTGTGTGGGTGTGCTTTGCCATAAGGAAGAGAGATCTAAGTGCCCCTTTCTATGCTCAGGGGAAGGAGCTCTGTCCCTTCCCCTCCTCTCTGTCCCTCTATCCCTTCCCCTCCTCTCTGTCCCTCTGTCCCTTCCCCTCCTCTCTGTCCATTCCCTTCCTCTCTGTCCCTCCATCCATTTCTCTCCTCTCTATCCCTTCCTCTCTTCTCTGTCCCTCTGTCCATTCCCCTCCTCTCTGTCCCTTCCTCTCCTCCCTGTCCCTGTGTCCATTCCCCGTCCCTGTCCCTCTGTCCATCCCTGTTGGATGCTCTCCCTGCCTGGAGGTGTCCGGGTGCAGCTCAGGGACACGCTGCCCTCTGTGCTTCCCAGGGCTCTGGGCCCTGCTTGGCACACGGTTTGTACCCAGTGGAGCAGTGATACATTTGAATTTCTTCAGTTTTTTTATGGAGCTCTGGGTTTTCTGAGTTCAGCCTTTACCATTTGATAAAGAAGCTGAAGGTAATCTGCCTTTTTACTTCAAAGGGTGCCCATCAGACCTTCATGTTCTGCTCTTTGTCAGGAGGAAACTCCTGATTTCTGAACATGGGGAAATATTTGGAAATAAAGAACACAGGTGGGAGAAGAAAACCCAGAATTTTTAAGATATTTAGGTGTGGACTGTAAGTCCTTGAATTAAAATACACGAATGTATTTTAACATTTTTAGTAACATTTTGAGTTGGAGTGAGAAATTTTGACTTTGCTAATTCTGACATTGTCATGATGCCTCCCTGTGTTTTACCTTAATCACTTGGGATATCATCATGCTGATTAATTTGTCTCCTGGAGGATCTCTTTTATATTAAACTTCTGTCTGGTGCTTTCCACCCCCCACGCCCCCCCCCGCCAAACCCTTTGTTCACAAAGAAACAAAAACTAATTAATTGCACTAATAACATCTTTTAGGTTCCTGTACTTTATCCCCAACTCAGACTTTGCCATCAAGTCTGCTGCATAATGCACTGCTGGGATTTTCAGATGATAATAATCTGTATATTTTGTAAGGGGGCTCCTCTGTTCTTCTGTAATGCACATTTAGTTTTTGCAGTTCACAATCCAACTGAGTCAGAATTACCTTGGGGCAGTGGTGGAAATACTTATTCCCCCTTCACACAAGTTGTACACGGAGTTTGTTTGTAGCTGGGTGAGCACAAATTCCTGGGAGCTGAGAGTTCTGTGTGGGGTCAGAGCACAGCACTCCAGCTTTGCACTCAGTGCAAGGGCTGGGCAGTTGTAAATTATTTTGTGGGGGATTGAAATGAGCACGTGGCCATCTCAAAACTCTACAAAACAGTTGAAAGCAAGCAAATGTTAATCCCATTTCATTTCCCCTAAAATAAGCCCAGCTAATGCCCTAGGCCTGTCAGCAGCACAGGAGAAAAGAAAATTATTTTGTGTAATTGAGGTTTCCTTCTTCAGCAGCTCTTGGGGAGAGGATGTGGCTCTGTGAGCATTAGAGCATAATGCTTCCCATTGGGTGTCAGCCTTGGACAATTAGTAAGCAAAAGCTATCACCAGAAGGCAAAAAGAGAGAAAAGGGATTAAAAAGAATTAAATGAGGCAAAAGAAATTCAATAATTTCCATATGTAAGGGAAGGATATAATAAGACAGTGATGCACTGCAGATTTATCTCTGGAGTAAAATCAGTCTTTATAAACACACAATGCCTTCCTTTACCCTCCTGTGGCATCCCTCACCCTGTGAACCTCAGCCACACAATTCAGGGGAAAACTTGTGCCATGAGGCTGCAGACAGAGTGCCATTCACACTGCTGCTGAGCAGAGGTGATTTATCTTCATTCCCCTGCTAGTGGCCCTTCGGAATTTCCTATGAGCCACACGCCCTGGGCATAAAAAGATGAAATTGTGCATCCAGTGGGGAGCAGCCAGTCCCCTCTGTGCAAGGAGAACATTCCTGGCTGGAATGTCACGGGATCAGCATCCCCGTGGACAGGCAGCTTAAAAAAACAAACCCAGGCCCCAAAGGGGCAGGTGAATAACAGCAGCACTGATGGAACCCAGCAGCTGCTCACTGCTCCTGGGCCAGCCAGGCAAAAACGCTCCTGCCCTGGAGCTTTTGGAGCTTTCACACTCGCCCTGGGGGCTTGAGCACTCCACTCCAGGCAGCAAAGCCAGCAGAAAGCAGCATCCTCCTGCAGTCTGGCAAGATCCAGGTCCCTGTCCCTGGGCTCTGCTGCCAGGGACTGTGGCAGGAAGAGCTGAGGGTGGATGATGCAGAAGGGATCCAGAAAAGGGCAGAGCTGCCTCCTCAGGGTGCTGCCTGCAGATCTTTTATCAGGGCATGGCAGCAGGAGAGGGTGGCTGGTGGATAGCATCAACCCACTGAGAGAAAAAAAACAACCCAGCAGGAAAGGAAAGACTGGAAATAAACATTTTGCAGAGGAGCCCAGGCTGTTTCTGACAGCAGTGGCTGCTCTCTGCAGCTTCTTGAACACCAGCAGCGCTGCTTGGCTCCCCAGCTCTGAGTGCTTCCAGTCCAAGCTGGCCAGGTCCTCCTGGTTTGCTTTGTGTTTTTTTTTTCTTAGGGGGATGGAATAAATTAGTGAAAAAATGCCTGGGAATGGGATTCAAGGAGCAGCACTGGCATTTGATTCAAACACATTACAGGGATGGGATGTTGGGTTGTTGGGGGGGGATTTTTTACATTTCCACTGGACATGTTGCTAAATAGCCTGGGCACGAGAACAAAGCAGCTGCAAAATAAATGAGGCAGAGAAAAAGCTAAAACCTGGCCTTACTGGGAAAGAAGTGCAAAGAGATCTTGCCAAGACCAGGCACAAAGAAAGGAGGACCTGAGAGCTGGAAAAGGGGGCTTGGAAAGAATGATTTGAATGGAGATGGAAGGATTATTGTACAGAGACACAGGTCAGGGGAGAGCAGAGACAGAAGCAAATGTTGTGTAACACAACCCAGCTCAGAGTGTCAATCCAAATGTGGGATTGGCTCAAAAGTACCAAGGTCGAGGGAGTTTTTAAATCCCTCAATGCTTTAACACCTACAAAAGTGGAAGCTGAATTGCTAAGAATCAAACAAACCATAAATACCTGTTACTGGTTTCATACCTGTAATACCGAGGTTAGCTGTAAAAAGGATAAAACCCCCCAATAATTAAGCATCTCTGTAGAACATGTGGATTGAAAACAGGAAAAGAAGTTTTACTCCAGAGCTCCCAGCAGCTTTTCTCCCACTGCCAGCTCAGGACTGTGTCAGTATTAACTACTGGCTCCCTCTCGTATGCAGCATTGGAGAAAACTCTGGTAATATAAACTTAATTACTTCTTCCTTTCAGCCACAGTTTTCAAAGAGATTTTTGAAGGCGAGATTTTGAACTAAGAAGGGAATTTGAGCTCCTTTTTTTCAGGTTGCAAAAGGACACAGAAAAGGGATTATTTTAAGAGTTAAGAATAATTACAGCTGGTTTAATATGTAAGGTGTGATGCCATACACAGTGCAAAACCAAATCAACTCTGTACACACCATAAAATCATCAGGGCTTATAAAAGTGTCCTGGTAACCAGCAGCCAGGGAGCCACAGAAATCTGAAACTATGGCAACTCTGTGTAGGAAGAAGCGTTTATTGGAGAGAGAGATTAAAAACAATAGCCCCTAAATCTCTGTATCAGCTTGGCTCCTCGCTTTCTCTGCAGTTTATACCTTTTTAGCTTCCCTTCTTCTGGTGCAGCTTCCACAGCAGCTGTCTGGGCAGGTATTTTGAGGGAAACTTTGTGGTTTCCAGCAATGCAGCTGCCTGGGAGGGCAGCGCTGGCACGCTGCTCTTGCATGCACTGGTTTGTGAAATGCAGAGTCAAAGAGTAATTCTGCTGAAAGCATCCAAAGTGCTGGGGAACAAACAGGAAAATAGCAGCTTCTCCTGTTCCAGGATGTTTCAGGAGGATCCTGGTTCCCAGCCTGTGGGGCTGCATTGCAGCACCTGGTTTGTGCCTCCTGAATGGGATGTGGGCATTTCAAACCAGCCAGAAACTCCCTGGGGCTGATTGTTCTTTTCTTGCCTGCCTCCAGTTCAGTTCTAGTTGAACCCAGCTCCTGGGCAGAATCCCAGCTAGGTGAGTTCCTTTGGTTTTGGCAGGAAGATGAGCTAACGGAGACCTTTGGCTCCGTGTCGCTGTAAAGGGCACAGGGATGTGAGATGGGCTCACTCAGAGGATTTGCTGTGGACCTCTGAGATCTCAGATCCCCAGGTGTGTGGCTAAATGAGAGGAGCTGTACCTGCATCAGCTCAGCCAGGCCCAAGGTCCTTTTCTGGCTCAGTAAAACCTCTCTGTATTTATTTTACTTTTAATCCTGCTTTTGCACAGTTAACACTCCCCCTCCATGGTGTATTCTCTTCTAATCCTTCACCCTCTTTCTGCAGCCATTTTCTATAGTTATTTAGTGAATGGGAACTGCAGCTTATTTCAGGGGAGAGGGAGTTTGAGGTGCTCCAGGGTGCAGGAGGCAAAGCTCACCTGCTCTTGCTTGGATGCCTTGCAGCCAGGTAGGAGCTGAGCAGTGTCCCCCTGGCCTGAAAGCAAAGCCATAAAGGAATGTCTGATGATGCCTTTGGAACCTCTGGTTTTGTTTGGCCTAAATTGTAGGAGTATTTTGATGTTCCTTTTAATATGTGGGTACATTTCAGCAGTAAATGACATTTCTGTATCTTCTACACCTATCTAGAAAACCAAATTCTCCCCTGACTGAAGGTGCTGCTCCATGATGCCCCCCAAATGTTATTTAAACATCACAATACAGCAGCAACAATGTGCTCAAACTCAGAAAGAAGCTGCTGGAAGCTCAGCATAAAGAGAGTATTTGGCTGATGTGGTCATTTGTTTGAAACCCTTCTTAAAATTCTGGAGATGAAGAAGCTCTGTCTACATATCATCCCAAGCAAGGAGAATTGCCAAAAAAAAATCTGATGGTATAGCTTATTTATCTTCTTGTTTGAAACACTGGGGGAATTTATGTGTAGCTTAGCAAGGTGCATGGCTGATCTATAGCAAGGAGCTGTCAGGTCCTCAGGTGTGCTCAGATATTCTGGCTGCTTCCCCCTGAAGTTAGGGGAACATTTAATGGCATCTTGCTAATTTTTAAGTATGACGGTTACATGAACTGTTTAGTCTATAAATTTTAAATGTGTGGGTTTGGAGTAAGTGATGCCCTCCTGAGGAGCTGGAATCCAGCAGCTTCCCTGTGCTGGAGCCAGAGCAGGGATGCAGTTCCCCCTGGAGTGTTGGGATGTGCGTGGATGCTCCTCCTGAGCAGGGCAGGCAGTGGAGGCTGAGCCAGGATCCCCTGCAGGGCTGAGCCACGGAGGAATGAACATCTCTGAGCTCAGGACGTGTTTTGAGCTCTCAGGAAAGGTGGGCAAGCAGCTGAGGGGGCCCAAGAGGCAGAGAGGAATGTGGTTGTGTGCTGGGAGGGGCGAGCAGAGCCCTGGCTGGGTTGGATCCCAGCACACATCCCCAGTTGTGGGGCTCCAGGGACACAGAAATGGAGAGGCACCCACTGAGCCACGGGCTCCTGGTGTATCCTGGACTGGACTGGTCCTTCTGGGCAGCACTCAGCTGTGTGATGTGTGCTCTCTCTGAAAAGTGAGCTGCTGGTCCCTGTTCCAGTGCAAACATCTTGGATCCAGTGGCATTCTCTGGCCATGTGGAGTCAGTTCCCACATGTAACTCAGTGTGGGGAAGCCAAAGGCTCGTCCAGCTTCCAGAAATTAGGAAGTTGAAAAGAATAAGACATATTCTGTCATGAGTTTACTTTTATTTTCAGATTATTTTCTTGACTGTAGAAAAGACCCTGCTTTGAATGAATGACAGTCCTGTGAGTAAGATTTTTGGGACTCAATTATGAAAATCTTTGCTTTGCTCTGGAAAAGAAGAGACCAACTCCCAAGGTATCTTGTTTTCCTGGACACTTGCCACTCCAGGCAGTGGTGTGAGCCCATCTTGTTTTTCCACAGATATTAAAAACAAACTTCTGATGTGAACAACTCTCAGTCCTTCTCCCCCTCAGCTGCTGCTGCCCTGCCCTGAAGCAGCAGAGCTCTGTAGTCTCTTAGTAAGTCCTTTACTAAGGAAAGGAACGCTTTTATTTTTAGACCATCAAAAATTGGCTGCTTTGTGCAGGTTGTCTAATGAAGGTGGAGCCCAATCCCCGCTCACCTCTGTTCAGAGGTGTTTATACAGAGTTTAACCAGCAATAATTCAAAGACCTGCTGATATAATTAGAAAAGTGCTGGCTGAGCGTGGGTGTGCGCTGCAGTTCTCAAAGATATCCAGAGCCCTCATAATCTCAGCCTACTTGGATGAAGAAAAGAGCCTTTGAGAGAAGGCATATTCACAAAATGTACAATGCAGGAGGCCTCCAGAAACTGGGTATTTTTTCACCTAAGCCTCTATAAATCTTGTCTCCTTTGGAACGTGCAGATTAAAAGAAATCTCATTGCTGAGTACCAGCCAGGCACAATTCCCAGCGATGGAACAGACTTGGAAGTCAAAATCCATTCCTCAGAAATCTCAGATTGAGATACAGCAACAATCTCTGAGCTGGCTCCTTTCTCCCTCTCACAGTGTGTTACAGCATTGACCCAGGTGAACATGAAGGGTTTCTGAGACACCACAAGCTTTGGGAACCCTTCCTTTAAAGCCTTTTTAAGCCCCACTGCAAAATGCATTGATTTTCCCACGTATATTCATATTCGGTTTTCATTTCATTTTGCTTTCACTCAAGTCAGCAAATCCCTTAATTACTTTGCTGCTTCTGGCTGCCCACAGCTGTCTGTCCTGATCTGAAGGATTTGGGTTTGCTGCAAAGGGGGAGCCTCACAAACAGACTGGAGTGGCAGAGGACGGGTTTGGCTGGGCAGTGTCACCTCTGAACACATAAATCCTCTCAGCTGGGGCTGAACAAGGAATCTTTCAGAGGAGCTGTGGTCCAGGTTGCTCTGTCTTTTCTCACCAGCTCCTCACCAGAAAATCCTCATTGTTCTCAGCCTCCTGCCTTTGGGGTTGTGCAGTAAATGCATTTTCCATGCCGTGTTCTGGATGCCACCATGGCCCAGTGACCCACAGGAGAACCAGAGGCAGAGAGGAGCTGCTGCTCATGGCTTTTGTTCCAGAAGGAGCTCCAGGAAGTTTTGTGAGCTACAACATCCTCCACTACTGCTTCAGCAGGCTCTGGCACACCCTCCTTCCCCTGAGGCCCAACCTGCCAGGAATTTTGGTGAGAGAAAGACACTTTTCAGCAGTAGATGTCCCCTGAAATGAATGGTGAGGTGCCATTTGTTAGCCTGGCACAAAGAATAGGTGTGTGTCTAAACCTGTGCATTTTCATAATGAAGCCTTACACACAATACGGATTTTTTTACAACAAAGTTAACATAAAAATTGTCCTCAAACAGCAGCTGGGTCATTATGGAGTAGCTTTTGAAATGGAAAAGGTCGGGGAAATAACCAGCTGCTTCCTCATCCTGCCTGTGCTTTCACTCTGGGCTAAATTATTATTTCCCTAATTAATAATCTGCATGCAGATTAAAATGATTACTCTACAATATATATTGCATGACAATAAAAGAGTGACAGCAAATTACGCTTCAGTCTGCATAACAGCTTAACTCTCTAAACAGAAGATGTTTTCTAACACTCAATTCATGTCCTTCTGCTGATGATTAAACCCTCATTATTCGCCCTCAGTCATTATTGTTCTTTTATCACTATGGGGTCTTTGGAATTAGCCATAATGGCTCAGAAGCGTGGCTGCTGCTGCATTCCCTTATTAAATCAAGTTACCTCTCTAGTTGTCAGGGACTAAAATCAAACCCCTTTGTCATAATGTTCCACAACCCTTTAAATATTGATTATTGCGACTTGGTAGAGCTACTGAAAATTTGTTTTTGTTTAGACTGGTTCAGAATGGGAAAAAACTTCCATGACAACAGCAACAGTGCAGCTGCTGCTTTCTCCTTGGGAGGAACAGCCTGGCTGCTTCTCCTCACTTCCCTGGGGTTCCAGGGGCTCCCACCTGGCTCTGGAGCCCGAGCCCTGCTAACTGCAAGCTGGGAATCGTTGCTGGTGGGTTTGGGATTTGCTGGGTTTGCACTGGGCTGCAGAAGCAGCAGAATCCCCTGGAGAGGCTTTTCAGGCTCCTGGCCCTGCCCCAGGGCGGTTCCTGACACTTGCAGGGACAGGAGACCTGGGCCAGGGGTGACTTGGTGCAGCTCACCCAGGGAGCCCCTGGCAGAGGTGACAGACGAGACCCAGGGAGCTGCTCACGTTGCCTGTGATGAGGTTTGCTTAATTGTCTAACCAGTCATTGTCTTCTCTGAATGCGGCACAAAATAGATTTTCTGATGTTTCTCTCCCATGCTTGAGCTTAATTAGCTAAATGAAACCTGCCTTGTCTGTTCTCACCGTTAACTAAGAAGAATACAGGTCAAGCAATGTAACTAAATCCATCAATTCCATCCTTCAGCAGTGTGGGTTCATTTACATTGAGGTCTCCCTGAGAAAAAAATCTGAAATCATTGAAAGCTGAAATCACTGTGGTCCTTCCAGGAGCTCTCCTCATTTGTCATGTCCTTGCTACTTTATCTCACTTCTCAGCCTCACTGTAAAGCCTGTGGGCAAATTATTTCTGAAGCTGTTGATGATGTTGAAAGGAAGAAGTCAGGTAAATGGAGAACTTTTCTGTTAATACCTGTCTCCTTCCTGATGGGAGCATTGGCTGGTGAGCCTTTTCCCCTGGAGGGTGTCACAGCAAGCCCCAGGACTGTCCTGCTCTGTGAACCAGGGCCAGGCTGTAGGACAAGTCCTGCCCCTCAGCATTCCAGCCTGGGCTCCTCTCCTATTCCAGGATTTGTCATTAATCCAATTAAAAGTCTTTCTGCAGAGTGCTCAGCCATGAATGCAGGAACACATTTTCCTTTCAAAACTCCCCTTCTGCTTCAACAACACTTAACAATCCAATTTTCACCAGCAGAGATGAATCCTGTCCCTCACCGGCGTGTTTAGAGTGGATGGAGAAGAGCAATCACACATATTGATTTCCTTTCCTTCCTATCTGGTCCTGGGTTCTTTTCTGAGAGTGCTGTGAGTAACTCAGCTTCTGTTTCTCTTGCTGCTGCTGCTTCCAGCCCCAGGGGAATTGTAAATACCTTCAGGAGGCTTTGCAGGAAGAAGAGGGTGAGCTGAGGCATTACCAGCACCTCACACGCTCCCTTTGCTGCAAGCCAGAGCCAGGCAGAGGCAGAAGGCAGGGAAAAGCTCCTGTTCCCTTCTTTGCACAGAATCCTTTGGGTTGGAACAGGCCTGGAGAGGGGCTGGGTTGCAGCTGAGCCCTGGGCAGGTAGCACACGGCAGTGCCATGACTCGCTTCCCACAGCACTGAATGCAGGAGGTGGTTTGGTGTTTGCTGCACCTCCCTCACAAACACCAAACCAGAGGCTGCCTGCCAGGCTGTGAGGTGGCTGTCTCTGGGTTCAAGGCTGGAAATTCCAAGTGAAAATTCCTCCTTTATTTTCCCTTCCCTTTGTCTCATCTTCTCTCTGAATTATTCCTCACTTACTTTTCCCCTCCAGACATCACAGAGTTTTGATTTTCCTCTCGCAACTTCCTTTAAATGGCCTAATGATGAAAAGTCTCCAGAATATTTCCACCAAGCCCCTTTGATTTCATTAATGGAAAAGTTATACCTTAAATTAAATATTTCAGTAGCTGGAAGATTAAAAAAATTGCCTGCAGGACTTGGCAGGTGAGCATTGCCAAGCAGGAGTGATGGGTGCTGTTCCAGAGGTCAAAATGTGCCTTGGCCCTGGACAAATGCACAATTTCAAGTAAAAGCAAGACAAATGCAGGTGTTCAGAGCTGGCTGACCACAGAACCAATCAGTTTTTCTGTGGGAATTTGCAAAATGTGCGCCTGCCTTCTGGGTTTTTTCACCTTTATTTGGTATTTCTGTCCATTTTTTACTTTATTAAAGTAAAAAAAGTGAGAGGATAGTAAGTATTTAACTGAAATTCTTTCTGTGCTGATTTTTAAAATGGAAAAGTGGTGATTGTTTTGTGTAGATAAAGCAGTGTTTTCCTGAAGAATCCAAGTGCTTCACAAGAAGATCTCGGTGCAGTGGTGACAAGGCTGGGTCTGAAAGCAAACAGGGGTCATTGCTCACTTCTCATTTTTTTGAAAATGGTGGTTTTGAGGGGCCACAACCCAGTAAAAAACCAATTTCCCAGTGAAACAGCAGCATTTTCTGAAAGGAAGCAGAGCCAATGCCAGAGGCCCCGTGGCCAGTGCCACCCTTGGAATGGTCTCCTGCAGAAGGGCTGGGGTGGGACAGGTCTGTCCTTCACTGTGAGCCACTGGGGGAGAGGGGACAGTGCAATTAAGGATTTCTAATCCCTTCACAGGCTCTTTAATTACACTGCCTGGAGCCCGGATTTGGGTGGGTGGGGTTCCTAAAATAACCTTTCCAGCTCTAATTCAGGGAAATTGCTGTTCCTGGGACCTCCCTCAGCACGCAGAGCTGCACTGGGCCATGTGTGCTGCACCAGGAAAGAGCAAATGTTGGGTGTCTGGGAAATTATAGTCATGTCACCACCAGTGACAGGTTCATTCAAAACATTGTTTAATGCCTTTTTTCTTGTTTCATTTTTCTTTTTTTTTTTTTTT
>VXAC01005548.1:305370-378411 GCA_013399225.1 Rhipidura dahli | reverse complement strand
TTTTTTTTTTTTTTTTTTGCCATCTGTAATTTTTGTTTAAGTCCCAGCACTGTAGATTTTTACCTGCAGTAAAACTTTTAGGATATTTTTAAGTTGTTTAAATCACTGATACAACTTTGGCAATGATGTTGGTGTGGACTTTTTCCCCCTGTTCCCTGCTGCTCTCCCTGGCCACTGCACAGTGCCAGCCACCCCTCCTCATTTTAGGACAAGAAGCAAATCCTCCCTGTGAGGAGCAGCGTGGCTCTGACTTGGTTGCTGCTGTGAGGTTTCACTTTGACTTCAGTGCCTGTTGGAGCAACTGCTGTTTCTTTTTATTTTCTAGAGCAGAGAAAAGAGAACAGCTTTTAACATATGTCTCCTTCTCGTGTGAGCTGCCACACAGCTCCAGCTCCAGCACATGCACAGAGAAGACATATGGTTAAAATGAAGTTCTTTTTCTTCAAAGAAATCCAGAAAGTTCTCTTTCTAAAAGGAGAAGTGACACTTTTGCCTGGTGTCCGCTGGTACGAATGCTGAGAGTCAGGGATGTGTTAAACTCGCTGCTCTTCAAAACAAAAACCTAAACAGATGCCCACTTTGGGGTGTAATTTTACCCCACATCTCCTGTGCAGGTGTGTGTGTGCCAGTGCTGTTGGTGGCAGGGTCTGGAGTGCTGGAGCAGAGGATAAATGTTCATGGAGCTCCTTAGAGGGTTTGGTTGGTGTAGGCAAGGAAACCCAAGTGTGTTCTTGACCTTCTCTGGGCTTTTTGCTCTCTTGGAGAGGACTGTTACAGGAAATAAACCCACCTAAGCTTTGCCAACGTTAAACAAGGTAAAAGGCACTGGTGTGACTGGAATTCAGGGAGAGTGCTGCAGTTCACTGCTGGCCACAGAAACCTCGGGGAGGTGGCAGAAAACTGATACCAGTGCTGCTGTGTTACTCACAGGAGATGGAACCTGGCCTTGGAAAATTAATTACTGTCCAGCCAGCATAACCCTCTAGTCCCTGCATGGTTAGGACCCCACTGGAAATAATATTGATCATTTTTGTATTTGACTTGGAAATCTAAAAAATGTGTTTAGAATATCCCAGTGAAGCTACATGCAAGGAAAATGCAGTGGAAAACTATTATCAGCAAAGCAATCCTTTCAGAAACATTCTGCCAGATTTTCACTCATTTCAGGAGATGATCCAAGGCACCTTTTCTGTATTTGCAGTTCCTTCAGTTCAGGTTTTCATCACTGAACATGTTTTGTTTCTTTCTGGAATGGAGGAAGCACGGGGAGTATTTTGCTGGATGCCTGAACACTGACAAATGCAACCATTTCTTACACAGTGGGATCCCTGGCAAGGCTTTGATCCCAATATTTCAGCAATCAGGAGACAGTGGACCAAATCCATCTCTAACACAAACTTCATTGGATTCCCACCGAGCTGCGCTGAGGACGAATTTGATGCAGGATTCTTGACAGGTGTGAGCTCCCTGTCTGTGGTTGGAAGGGATCGGGCACAGAAATTCTGTGTGCAAATCACAGGCAGGGACTCGAAAAGCTCTGAATGGTTGCTGTGCTGCAGTCACTCAGCTGAGTGCATTAAAAACACGGGATGGGGCAGCAGGTGCTGGTAAATCCCCCTGACAGCCAGCATGGGTGGTTTATCCAGCCTCAGGAGTTCTCCTTTCCCTCCCTGGCACTGGCACATCACAGGGATGGTGCTCTGTGCCTGGCAGGGGATGGGGCACCTGTTTGTGGTGCCCCCAGCTCATCCCACCAGCCCCAGGTAAATTCAGCAAAAGACCTTTAACCCCTGGGAAGCCCCCAAGTGTCACCCCTTGTCACACACACCCAGTGCCCCTCCCTTGGAGCTGAGCTCAGACTCTGCAAGAGAAGCATCTGTAACACACGTGCAGTTTGTATTTTTAGATGCTCTTCATTGTTTAAACCTCCCGAGTTTGTGCTTCTTTAGGCTCTGCTGCAAAACTTTGAAGGTCATTTTAATTGCACTATTTATAAATTGCTTTCTTGGCCACACAGTGCCACTCACAGCACATTAAACCCAGGACTCAATCTCTGCCTTTGTTTTATGGAAAAGATGGATAAGTGATTTACTCTCAGTAGAATGGTGTACAAGTGAGTTCTTAGATAAATGATCAGGAAGAAGTGGGGTTTTTTCATGTGGAATTATTTGCCACAGAGAAAAATTGGGTTGTTTTTCTCCATGCTAACGTGAGGATGCAGGGACCAGATTCTCAGCTGGAGTAAATTAACAGAGTCAATATTGATTTACACCAGCTGCAAATATTTTTCCCATAATATTTTTCCTTGTACTGTAATTTTCTCTTAATGCAAACCCTAATTTCTTCTCCCTGAACTCAAATTCTGAACTCCCGTAATTCCTGCATCTGTTTATTTACTTTCTGGTTTGTATTCTTTTGGCTGGCTTTATTAACATACTACATTTTTCTCCCCTGCTCCCCTCTATGTGCACTGCATGTTTAAGCTCTCATTTACAGTCCAGGTTTGCTTTCTGGGACACTGTTATGTCGAAGATCAATAAAAAGGCAATTTAGGAATTTTCTCTGAAGTCTGGTTAAAGAAACTGCCAATAATTAACGAGGGAGAACAGTCCTGCTGCCTGGAAGCCCTCGGATTTCTGGCTGATTTCAGCAGGATTTCGAGGGGTCCATGGACTCCAGACCTTTAATCCCTTGTCAGAGCTGGGAGCTGGGCCTAGGCAGGGGAATTAAGCTCAGCTCTGTGCAAATCAGCTCAGCTCCAGCCAAAGGAAAATGCACCCAGCCTTTTCTCCACACAGGAAATACAAGAATATGGTTTTGTGATCTCAGCTCTTAGCAGAAAGAAGTTGTGAAATGCCCATTGAAGAGGCCTTGGGTTTTGTTGGTGCTTCCTTGGCAAATCTTCGCTTCCAGAGAGTCCTGAAGGCTGGGGAGCTGGCAGGGAGTCCCCCAAAGCCGCCCCAAATCAATGTCAGGCTCTGAGCTGCCCATCCCCACCACGGGGGTGGGAAAGTTTAAACCCAGGGATTGCTGGATATGGGAATTCCATGTGAGGGGACTGGCTTGGAATTGGGCTGGGAATGTGCACAGCTCTGCAGTGTTTTGGGGGGATACTTTTTCCCCCAAAACAGCTGAAAATAAGGTGTTAAATGTCTGCCTCCATAGAAAACTGGCATTGTGTGATGAACAAAACCATACCTGCAGTTCTGTCTATCCCACGCACTAATCAGTGCACAGATAAATGCATTTTAATAATTTATTATCATTTATCTTCAGTGCAGCTCTATTATGCTTTTCATTCTTGCTGTAAATATGTAAAATGCTGTTAATCAACCTCTGTTAGTGAATATTTGATTAATAGGTAGCAGATGTACTTGCCCCTGTGTGTGCTGCGTTAAATGCAATGTACCAACACATAATTCATTATTTTAATAACACACTGGGCTAATAAATCAAAGGAACACTTGAGAATGCAACAGCCAGAATTACAGAAGGAATAGCTGTGCATTGTTTTAAAAGTGCTACATTTGGGCATTGTTTTCAGTGTGGTGTGGACTTGGTAATCAGCTACTGATGAGCTCTGATGTGACACTCCAGTGGGAACGACTGAGGATTAACAAACAGCTCCTTATTTCCCCCAGCCCAGAGAGCAAAACCCAATCCCCAACCCAAAGACCTTCCCAGTCCAGAGACAGGATGGATAAAGGGCGAGGAGAAGGAGCAGCAGGTGCTGATGAGCACACAATGCCACATCTGCAAATGTCCCTTCCACTCTGGGCTGGGGGCATTGTGCAGTTTCAGTCCTGGGGCTCGAGGTGTGAAGGTGACAGAACTCCCAAGCAGGGAAGAGTGAGGATGCTGCAGGAAAGAGCAAAGGGGAGGGAATATTGAGTGGGAAGTGGTGCAGGGAGCAGGCAGTGACCCCATCAGTGCTGTCTGAGCTGCTGGAATGTAAAAGTGATGCTCAGCTGGAGCAGCCTGGTCTTTTCGGTAAGGGGCAATCAGCAGCCAAAGTTTGATGCTAAAAATCTTTGCTCACTGTTAATCATTGACATCCTGACGTGGCAGCTGCACAGCTGGGCCAGCCCCTTCTGGGGACAGATGTCACCCAGGCCCTGACATTCAGTGCTGGGGATTCTCCAGGCTGAGTGGCTCCATGGGGGAGGCAAAGACCCTGACTCAGGGTTGGCTCCAGTTACAGAGCCAAAGCACCCACACGTGAGGTAATTGGCACAAATTCTAACACTAAGCCAAGAACTGAGCTCTGATTCTGTAAGTCCCACGTGAGCATTCCCTCCTTCCTCAAGGCTGCCCATTTCCAAGGGGAAATACCCCTTTTCTGTGCTAATATCAGAGTTGTGTGTGTATTCACTGCCAGGCTGCACGGTGCAGTGCACACTCTCTGGTACATTCCACAGGCTGCTTATTCTGGGTGACCTTGGCAATGTGTTTGATTCAATAAGGGATTATCAGCTTTGATAGGCCCTGTATTTAATTCTGCAGCTTGGTTGAAAGCTACACTGCTCTGCATTGATTTCCATGTGCAATTAATACGTTTTGTCAGCGACAAATGCGTGCAGAGATAATATACTCGACTCATTTTAATCTCTCCTGTGTGCATTTTAAATCAAAATAGCACCTGGTGGCCAAGCCCTCCTGCAAAGTGGTGGATTTAATGTGGAAAAGTAGCATTAAGAACTGCTTGGGTGATATTATCATAATTTTCAGGAGTGAAATAACAAATAATTCCCTGGAAATCTGAGTGACTCAAGAGCTTAGACACCTTCAAATCATCACCATGGTTAAAAGGCTTCCTACTTCCATGTCTTACTCATGCTCATAGTGCAACTGAATGGCAAATGAGATGAATAAGACAAGAAACAATCCCCTGAAATGTTGTAATGTCTTCACTCTGGTGCTCCTCCAAGACGTGGCGCTTGTAGGACTGACAGATAACAGCATTTAGTGGTTGTACTGATATTGGCTCTGCAATGGGATTTGAGCTCCTGGAGGATCTGCCATCTCTTACCCTGGGTTTGTTCCAAATGGAGCAAAAAAACCCTAAAACAAGCTGGAATTTCTTTGAAGTCTCTGAGATCTTATCATTAACTTTGCTGAAATATTTAATTTTGGTCTTTCTGACATGTTCCAGCTTTATCTTTCTGTCAGGTGTCATTCAGCATATAATCTAAAAATCAGAGCTACCTAAAACATTTAGTTCATGCTTCAAGACAAACAAATGTTTCAACCTTATTCAACATATTTTTATCTACAGTCTTGCAGTGATCAATATCTGTTTGTGAAGAGCTTCAATTCTGTCAAATCTCTGTTTTCAGACGTTTAGAAGTGCAGTTCTGTGAAGCTGCAAACTTTTTCATCTGCCCAATACAGAAATGGACCTTGACTGATGAGAATGTTTCAGGACTACTCCTGTCACACTTCACAGAATTGAGACCACTGGAATGTAGATCAAAATCCTCTCCCTTTGTTTATTTCAAAAACAGCCAAATAAAATCGTAGCTTTGTAGGATTGCCTTTGATATTGTGTAGAGCTCAGAGCTGCAGTTCACAGGAACCTTTAATTTCTGATAGGAAAAATAAAGCTGGTGTTGAAACCTAGACCACTAATAATAATAATAATAATAATAATAATAATAATAATAATAATAATAATAATAATAATAATAATNGACCACTAATAATAATAATAATAATAATAATAATAATAATAATAATAATAATAATAATAATAATAATAAAAAAAAGCCCCAATCCTCTGCCTTTTAAAAATCTGTTTCCATTCTTCCAGAGCTGTTGTTGGTACACCTGCATGTGGCTGCTCTGAAACAGGAATGGGTGATGCCTTCAGTGTTCAGCAGTGTCACTGCAGATGTTTTTCCCAGTTTGCTGACAGATTTCAGAAAAAAAGGGAGAAAAATGGTGAGGCTCATCTCACGTAACTTTGGACGTATGAAAAATAGATTTCTGGTCTAAATAAACTGGACTGCCTCTACATTCAGTAAATAGAAAGGGGCTTTCAGGGGATGATTTATTCTACTTATTTCAAGAGGTATCATCTGTCTTGTGGAGGTAGCCTGGGCAACTCACCCAAACACCGAGTTCAGAGAGTGATGTGGGGATCAAAGGGATCTGCACGATTAAAACAAAGTGTCCAGGACTGTAGTTTAGGGACAATGCCATAAATCCCATAATGGAGTGGTTTAATTTGACTAATTGGCTGAATTTCGAATTTTGCTTTCCCTCCTTTGCCAGCCCAGTCAGCCCTGGCTGGAGAGCAGGACTCCTGGAACAGCATGGGGTGCAAAGTTGGATTTGATGATCTTAGAGGTGCTTTCCAACCTTAGCAACTCCCTAATTCCATCACTGCCCTGCTGCCCTCCATGCACCCCTGCAGCAGCCGAGCACAAGCAGCCCCCGAGGGGCACAGGAGCTCAGTTACTGGGGGATTCCCCAGCCCAGGCTCCGAGTGTCCCCCCTGCTCCTCCAGGCTGCAGGAGCAGCTGATGGGACACCAGCAGCCTGGCTCACTCTGCACACAGAGCTGCTTTAGGGCCCTGGTCACCCTGCTCCCCAAATCCTTCTTCATTAGCAGCTCCAGCACCTGACAGGTAATTTGCCTGCCTGCAGCTCTCTCTATTAGAGGCTGGGCTGGGGAAGGAAATGGATCCTGTGCCGTTTGATGGGGTGCCTTGGCTCTTCCCAGCCCTTCCCACCGTTCCCATGCCAGGGCTGGGACTGGGCAGTGCTGGCCCCAGCGTGGCTGCTGCCTGTTCAGAAATGTTCCCCCCGCAGATGCTGCTGTCACTGTGCCCTCCCACCCTCGCCTCTGCTCCTCTCTCCTGCACCAACAGGCTGCAGTGAATTTTGCTTTTTTTTCCCCCTCCAGAGAGCTGAATCCCAAGCCAGCCCTCTGGATTTGCTTCTCCTACTCCTGAGCAGCAGTTCCCTCGGGCATATGGCTCTCTCCTTCCTCGCTGCCTGGACAGATGTTTTCCCTCGACTAGGAACATTCTTAATCCATGAGAAAAACGAGGAAACTTGCATGATTTGTTAAGGACAAAATAATAAAACCTTTTTATTTTTTTTCCTGATGCAAACCACTTCACAGTTGCACATTTCCTTTATGCCGTGATTTTCATATCAAAACCAGTTAATTCCACAAGAGCACAAGGTTTATTCTGGTGACAGCTGAACCCCAGTGTGGTGGGTGCTCTGCAAGAACACAACAAGAAAGATTTCCCTCTGCCTGAAACAGCTCCTGCACATGACAGGACAGCAAGCACTGCAACAAGCAGGGGAGAGGATTCAGGGTGGAGATGACACTTGTGTGCTCCACATTTTGAGCAGTCTAATTATAATTGTTGGTTTACAGGTGAATGTTTGAGAGATAAGGAGTTATTAGTAATAAATGTCTGATTAGACGCAGGATGAAAATGCTGAAGGTGTATTTAAACAATCAGGCTAAAACCTTTGAAATTATTTCTGGGCCATTTTAAGGTCAGCATTAGCAGGAGTTTCTGAAAAATTCATTTTCTGGTCTATTCATCTGCTCTCAGGGAAAGAGGAGTCTTGATGTATTCCCTGCTTGTGTGAAAATGCATTTTCTTACAGTGATGTGACTTCTCTTTGCTCCTCATTTCCTCGTGTTTCCCAGGCTGGAGGCAGGATGAGGAGGTGAATATTTGGGCAAACACGGGAAGGCTTCTCACGGCAGCAGAAGCTGTCTGTGCACATGTGCAGGGCTCTCCACTCCTGTTGCCTGCCTCTGTTACAGACAGAAATGAATGAAAGATGCTGGCTCCAAACCCTTCCTTCTTCACTTCTTGCTATCATTTCCTTAAATTAATGGTTCCACCCAAGATTCCAACACAGTCCCCTTGTCTTTCTGACCGTAAGCATCCCCCACACACTCCCACCTCCCACAGCTGAGGGAGCAGGAATGGGCACAGCCCCACTGAAGCAGAATCAGAGATTTGTTGGGGGGCTATACAGATTTTGATGCAAGGAACTCTTCTTGTGACCATGGGGGCTGTTGGTAACATTCAAGGTGCTCTTCCTGAGCCTCGTGAAGCTGTCTGCTGTAGTTAAGCTAAAAATGGGGGGCTGGTGGCTTCCTGAGCCATCTGAGAGAAGAAAGGATGAGATTCATCTCTGCTTGCAGCTCCTTTCTGGCTGAGTGGAGGGCCCTGATGGGTATTGAGAGTGACTGAGAGCAGGGGGAGGAAGGCTGGCTCCAGTGCAGCCTACAGGAGATTCAGGCTCTGCTGAAGGAGCTCTTGGAGTGTTCTGAAACCCTTCTGTATTAACAGGCTCACTCTTCAACGTGCCCCCGAGGAGACCCGAGGTGCTCTCGATGTGTTTGAGGCCCACAGTGGAAGGGGTGGGAGGTTAAACATTTCCTGGGCACTGGAGTCAAACGGGGCTGCTGCTGTGACCTTCGGATCTGGCTTGGAATGAGATCTTATTTCATGGGTGGGCAGGAGGAAAAGCTTCTGCAGGGAGAACTTAGGTGGCCTGTGGCATTCAGAGCATTTGGGATGCACTGAGGATGAAGCCTCAGAACTGCAATTATTTTTTTTTATTATTATTTTTGCTTCTGAAAAGCATCTGGAAGAGACAGAATCATGAAGGGTAATGTTGGCCAGCGTTGCTAAATGTCAAGTACTGCCAGATTCTCCTGACCACTTTAAACAAGTGAGACAGTGGAGCTGAAGGAAAAGCATGGCCCCAGATTTTAGAAGCCTAATTTCTCTTCAGGCATTCCAGGGAGTCTCTGTTTCAGATGGGAAACTCCAAGAACAGGAGATAGAAACAAATTCCCAGGGAGAGTGGGGAGGCACCGGGCTGGCCCCGGGCCTGGAGCAGGGGGAGAGCACACAGAATAAACCCCACAGACAGAGGGGAATCGGTGTCCTTTGCGTTTGGTGCTGTTTGGGGGCCATACGGGGTTTGATGTTCACGGTACCGTCCAGCACCTGGACAGCTCCCTGGAGCCAGGGCTGGGGCTGCGGGCCGGGAGGGGCTCCCTGCGCTGTCACTTTGGATATCTGAGGTCGGATGTGCTGTTAAAGCTGCCTGTGATTGCTGGAATGCCCCTGCTCTGTTCTCCCTGTCCGTGGCACGTACAGGAAGCAGCAGGAACAGCAGATATTGATTACAGGTGCTGGTGCAGGCTCCTGTCCCGGGGAACCCCTGGGACCAGCCGAACGCGGGACACGCGGCGGGTTCACAAGCACAGAAATTCCCCTCGAAAGAATCATCCTCCAAACACTGTTTGCTTCGGTGGGAATCGCTCGGTTCAGCTGCAGTGATACTCTCTAAACCTCAGTGACACAATATTGCTCTTTTACGAAGCGCTAATCCCGGCGGATTGTTGGGAGGCTGCTGCTGCGGGTGTGTCGCGGATGAAGAGCTGCAGCAGCGCTGGCTGCGACAGGAGGGCACCGGGGGATGCTCCAGGCACAGCCCTGTCCCTGCAGAGCTCTGGGAGGGTCGGGCTGATGGCAAAGCAGGGANTGAGCAGGGAGTGCTGGGGAGGAAAGTTTGGGTGGTCAGGAGGGGCTGGGTGACTGCAGCCGCCCCCGAATGAAACCTGACAGCTCCGGGGCCTCATAATTATGGACTGCCAGAGGCGCTTTTTGGGCTATCGGTACTTTTGGGATAGTTTGCATCTAAATTAAAATGGAACTTCAAAGCGGTTCGATGGAGGAGATGCGTTTCCAAGGAGCTGCAGGAATGTGAAAGACACCCCCTGATTAGCGTGGTGCACTGTACCAGCTGGGTGCTACTGTAAAAAAAATGAAATAAAGAACAGCACCCAGTGTTGATAATCAGAAAGTGTATCTTGAATCCTATTAATTTGCTTTTGAATTATTTATGGAGGTTTTGTTCCAGTCGTGCGTCTCCTTTCAAATGTTTATTTGGTTTCTCCGTAAAGGAAAAAAAAAAAAACCCCACAAAACGGGGAGGAAGAGAGAGAAATCTGGAAAATCTCCAAGGGTTAGCTCACCAGCAATCTGTTTAGATGTCCTCTCCTCAACTGAGCCCTGCTCTGCTAAATATTTATGGCAATGTTTAACAAATAAATGTCACCCACCTCCCCATTTACAGTAAAGCAGAAAATAGAACTGCTCCGAGGGGGGATTACCTCTTTTGCACCGTGATGGGAACAGAAATTCCGTGAATGTGTGTTAATTCCTGGGGAAAGCAGCTAAAGCACGGAGCTGCAAGTGCAAACATCTGTCTGACCACGCTGCAGATGTTCTGCCTGAAGGCTTTGTTGTGATCCCATCTCTGGACAGCAGCAACGGAGAGTTCTCAGCTTTGTGGGGTGTTCTCTGTCCTGGGTGCTGTTTCACCACGAATTGGCAGCGACAGGAGCTCCCCAGGAGAGGATCTGGGGTTCTGGTGCTCACTCCCAGCTCTGGGCACAGGGAGGCACTGGGACCCTGGGCAGTTCAGGTGACCAAATCCAGCTCAATTCGAGGTTGCAGGGAGCTTTTCTTAACATCCCAGTGTTTGTGTGCCTGTTTCCCACCAGCTCCTGTGCTTTGATGGGAAGGATTCTGACAAGAAGATCCTTTTTTTTGGGTTAATTGTTTTTGTTGTGCTTCACCCCCTTTGCTGGATCCAGCCAGCTCCAAATCCTTTCAGGGATTTAATCCAGCCTGTCAGACCAGCCCTGCGTGCCCAGCAGTGCCCATGGCTGCATTGCCCATGAGAGTGCATTTAAATCACCGAGATCCATAGATTACATCCCTCCAATATATTCATTCCTGGCTGAAAACACTGACTAGATGGAGCACTTCGAGGGGGATTTATAGGACTTTAAAATTTTATTGAGTTTGATGGCTGTAGGAGAAAGAAATACCAGTTGCATAATTCAGAGATGTACAGCTTGGCTCCTG
Organism: Rhipidura dahli; assembly: GCA_013399225.1. Classification (NCBI taxonomy): domain Eukaryota; kingdom Metazoa; phylum Chordata; class Aves; order Passeriformes; family Rhipiduridae; genus Rhipidura; species Rhipidura dahli. The sequence goes on along the minus strand of VXAC01005548.1, from coordinate 367,483 downwards.
TATTTCCAATACTGTCGATTGGTATCTGTGAGGCCTGTCAAGAATTTTCTCAGGATGCTGAATCCATGTGAATGCCTCCACAGTTATCTGCCTGCCTATATTGTGCCAATCTGTCCAAGTGTGGTGCCTGCAGAATCTCTGTAAACAGCTTGTGCTGAGGAATTTGAAGCTTCCTTACCATTAGAGCAGTTTTTAACAGAGAACTTTTAGCAAAAGTATCCAAACTTTTTGTTCTGGTGGATTGATTCCTACCCTGACAACTCATGTGTTAAGAATACCTCTTCAGAAAAGGCAAGGTTTCCTTCAGAGTTCCATTATTTTTACATTCTTGCTGTCACTGACTTTGGGTGATTGTGTTTATTCATGATAATTTATTCATCACTCCATTTGCATATGGGGCATCTAGTTAATGGCATATGGGAACTCCTTCCAAAAATTCAAACCTGTTCAATGGGAGTCCCCTTCAGGACTGCACCATCCCTGTTTTCCAGGGCAGAGCCTTCATTCCCACTGAACTGCTTTGCAGAGTTTCTCAGGGAAAAAGGGATGGCCAGAAACCAATGCATCCTTCATGAAATGTTCTCTGAGAAAACATTTACTGTTTTACCAGAAAAGGTTGAAAATTCAGCAGGTGTCTCTCAAAAATGGGGCTCTCCACTTTCCTCGAGGCCAAAGGGAAGTGCAGAAGTGCCCAGGCAGCACAGCCTGACTTGTGCAGCCCACTGCTGCCCAGGCACACCTGGCCAGTCCACATCTGAGATCTTTAAACCCCTGGGAGCAAACTCTGGGCCCCATCAGCTGCAGGCTTTTCAATATTCACCTTCCTTGGGGTGGATGGGGAGGAGCCCAACCCCACAGACTCACATTTCAGTGGCACCTTTAACTGCAGGGTGGGATGCTGAGCACTTCAGCTTGGAAAGAGTCAAGATCTGTGCTTGGCTTCCCTAATTCTGCCTGGATCCCTGGAAAAGGGCTCCTGGAGGGGCCCTGCTGACACACACACACCTCTGCAGGGTGTGCCTGGGAGTGCCCCCAGGTCGTTCATAAAGCAGCCCCTATCCACCTCCTTGGATCCCCCCCTTCCTAGCAGACAGCTCCCACACACCCCCAAGTTGTTCCTTGCCCAGTTCTGCTCATTCTTCCTCTCAGCTGACACAGATTCTGTGACCCAGCAGCACAGCAGGGTTTGATTTTTCGTAATTCAGCAGCGTTTTGCACTGTTAGAATTGCCACCACAAATCACTGCTGGGGAAGCTCTTTTTACCAAGAACTGATGAGTTATTACAGAAAAATGCCTGGAGACATTTAAACAGAGAGCTGGCATTCCCTTTTACCCCTTGACAACACATCAGCTGCTCCCAGAGACAGGGCAAGGCAAATTTTTCTGGAGCCTCTCTGCTTCACTGCAGTGGCTTTCCCTCCTCCACCTCCTTTCCCCTCTTTCTCGCTTACCACACACGGAAATTCAGAACATTTCCCAAAAATAGGGTTCAGATCTGAATGCTGTGCTGGGAACTTGCAATTCTGATTTCTGTAGCAGTTTGTTCATTTGTGTTCAGCACCTTCTTCAAGCAGAGGTCTGCATGTGCACGTAAAATGATATTATAAACAGTTAAATGACATTCTAAACAGTTAAATGATATTATAAGCAGTTAAATGATATTATAAGCAGTTAAATAATATTATAAACATGCTTGCTCCTAAAAGGAAGCACAGGAAAATCTCTGCTACCTCGAAAGCTGAAGGATGAATCAAACTCCCTGTTGTTAATTAACCACTTGCAACAGGATTTTCTTGCCTTTTAGGGGAACGTTTCTTCTAATTGAACATGGATAAGTGACTTTCAGACAGCCAACATAGGATGAAATATATCCCAGTAGTGTAACTCTGTTCCTGTTGGCATCATCTGAGATTGAGTCCTCGGGAACATATGGAGTGCACGGAGTGAGAATGGATTCAGTGCTGCTCTTCGTGTCTGCTGGCTGGGAAGTAATTGTGGCAGAAAGAGAAGAAATCACCAACTTGTGCTGGCATGTTCCTCTGCCTGCTTGGGTTTATAAATGTAGGCATCCATGGCCAGCAAAGGCTTGGCAATCAGTGAATGCTGACTTCAGGCAGCTATCCCTGAATGAGCTGTGCTGGTGACATCCTCTTGTGTCACTTGGCCACGAAGAGTTGCTGTGAATCCATTCCAAGGCTGTGCAATAGCTGCGGCTCCCAGAAGTTTTCTGGCCTGCCGTGGCACAGGATGAGACAATTTAAGATGGTTTGGTGATTATTGGAGCAAACTCAGTCTAAAATGCTCTCAGCTGGTTGGCCACAGACGCTGGCGGAGCAAGGATAAACCATTCACTGCCCTGTGCCAGACAGAGCTGTGGGGGCTCTGGGAGGTGTGCAGGAGGCACAGGGACACTGGGGGTGATGTGGATGATCCATGGGTGATGGATGAAACAGCACAACAGGCCCAGCTTGCAGCTGGAATATCCCTCTCCAGGTGGAACCTCTCAGTCAGAGGAGAACATTTACCCACACCATGGGGAGAGGTGCTGCCTGGGGCTGGAGGCAAGGTGAGCTTGCAGGAAATGCAGGGAGCAGATTTCCTGTGTGCTGGCAGGTTCACACCACAGCCACAAGCCAAAACCTGCCAGCTGGATTTCCCGTATCCAATCCTTGTCCCTGGGGAGTGTGGCTGTCCCAGCACCCCAGCCCTGTTCTGGGGACTGCTTGGAGGACAAGTTCAGGGCAGCACTGGAGATGAGGAGTTCAGAGGGGGCTGTGCAAGTATCCAGGGTGAGAGATGGGTTCCCGAGGGGCCAGCAGGAATTTCAGGTCCAGTCCATCCCACAATTCACCATCAGGCACTTCCCCAGCTCAGCACCCCTTGGATGTGAATGCAGAAGGAAGAAACGAGCAGTAGGAGGGGGTAGCAGAGCCTTTCCTTTGAGCAGGGAAATTATTCTTCAAATGCCTTTGTTGACAGCTGGCGTGGCACAAAATAAACACAGGTCTATTTGCAAGTAAGCAGGAATTTGCATAAACAGCAGCTGCTGTAGTACCAGAAAACATGTAGCAATAAAAGATTTTTTTCAGCCTTCAGAAACAAAGGTAGGTGAAAAGCCTGCATGAAATAGTGAGTTAGTTAACCACCTGTGAAGGTTCTGAGCAGCACCAAAATGAAAGAACTGTTTGTTGATGGCTTAAGTCCTTTTTTGAATGAGGCTTTCTGGACCTTTCCTTCTGACTCTTCATAAAATCCAGTGCAGTTTCTAAATACCCTCTTAGCTCTTCTCTCTCCCAGATCAGGGGATTTCCTACGCCTCCCCTTTTCAGTTGCCTTCTTGCTGCATCAGATAATAATTTCACATTTTTCTGAGGTTGTTTGGATGTGATTTCCAGCTGCCTCTTCTCCAGCTGTGTGGAGCAGAAAGGCAAGTCAAACCATCAGGACATATAATTGTATTTATGACCAGATCCCATTCTGCAGGATAAGTTTATGGTCTTTTGTCTCTATTTCTTTCCCTGGTAAAAGCCAGTTAGGAGCCTCCTCAACAGCATTGTCATATTTTAATAAAAACTAATGGGCCAACGCAGTGCAGTGCAGAATCACCAGAAGAAGCAATTTGAAGTGCATAATTTTAGATTGATGGTGCTGGGATTTATGGCTTAATCTGCTCCCCATGGAAGGTGCCTTACCTGTCCAGTGTGAGCCGTGCTCCTGGGCACCTGCAGGAGCCTCTGGGCTGGGCTGGCTCTGCACCTCAGCCTTGGGAAGCTCAGCTGCTTGGCTCTGGTGTGGAACTGCAGCTCTCTGTCTCTGCAGGTTCCTGCAAACAGGACATTCTTGTTAAATAAAACCACAAAATAGCTGGTTTTAGAGCTTTGGAGCTACCAAAAGTCACTTTGACACAAGGCTCAGTACACAGTGACTTCAAATCAGTGATTCCACAGCAAGTTTTGGTTCAGAATGGTTCAGAGTCAGACCCTGGTACTGAATCTCACCAAATTATTCACTTTGTTTCCTGAGTCAGTAAATTTAGTTGAGTAAATATCACTCCCACTCCATCATAATAAATCTGATCCTTGTGGGGATCCTGAGGTGGGGGTGATGTGTAATGGCCATGGAAAATGTCAGTGTCACCAGCAGGATGAGAGTTCAGAGTTTCTTATTTGAGGCCCCATCTTCTTTTCATTCTTTCCTTTCTCACAATTCCAAAGTTTAAAAAAGGGTTTTACTTTGGGTTTTCTGTGGCAATAGACACTTGCTTCAGCTGATGAAAGATTTTTGACAGTATTTTGTATGGGAAGACTTATGTGGCCTGTGTGGAATGTTTGTGAAACAACACATTTTTCATCTGATCACAGTTTCATAGTATTTCTTCTGTTTCCACTGTCAGCTTCTGTTTTCAAGGTAACCATATTTCAAAAGTGTGGTTTCGTTGTGGTGGGTGAAATACTTTGGAAGCTTTTGAAGTAAAAAACACACATAAATTTTCCACAGCAGGTTTCTTTAACAAGCAGAGAGAATCAGATCTCACAATTTGCATACAGATTGGGCCAAGTTTTCTTCAATACCAGTTATTAAAAACACATTTCTGTTTGGCTGTGGGCTTTTTTGAAGGCGTTAAAAATCCAGTTATTTACATTATTGATGGAGACATCAGCATCCCAACCACGGAGAGCACAATAATTTTATTGTGACACCATTCACAAAGGGGTTTTGGTTTTTTCCTGGAGTCTTATTTTTGATTTTTTTATTCTTTCTGAGAACATTCCATCCACTACATCTGCCTGCTCGTTATCTTTATATCTGCAAGTGCCTGGGCATGTGAGCTTGTTTATGTGCAGAAAGACACACAGAATCCTTATTTTCTGGCTACACAATAAACAAAAATGTGTCAAGTCTATGCACTCCCAAAGCAGACCTCACTGTGGCCAAATGCTGTTTTATTTTAGGGGAGATCATTTTAATCTCTCTCTGCTTACACTGATTTAGACTCTGATTCTTTCACCTCCTCCAAGCAGCCCCTCAGCCCTGAGGAGCTGTGTACAACCTCCGTGGAGCTTCTCTTGCCATCAAATAGTTTGCAAAGGAGCAAGAGCATCTTTGGTCTCCTTGACTTGACAGTGACAACAGCAGCTGAACAAGATCTGATCAAATCTCAAGTCAAAATGGGGAACGTTTGCATTTTCTGTATCTGTTTCATATCAGATATCAATCTGATACCAGATTTAAGTTCAGACTGAAAATAGAAGAGTTAAGATCCTGCCAGATTAAGGTTTTCTCGCTCTACAGAAGAGAGAAAATATTCTAGGTAGGAAAATATGTCAAGGTGTGGGAAGGGTAGCAAGAGAACGAGGTAAAAGTTGAATTCACTGAAGGTGCTGAAGTTTTGATTTTGATTTTAGTAAGGTCAGCGTGCTGCACTTGAATTTCATCCTTTAGTGGACTCCCTGAAAGATCTGGTGTGCTTCAGCACAGGCAGTGATGTTCCTGGTCCTCTCTGCCCACACCAGGCTGGAGGGAGGACAATCCCTGTGGTGATTTTGGGGCTCAGAACTCGCACTGCCCCGCGAGCAGCTCTGTCCCAGCGTCACCACCAACATCAGCTGTGTCCGGACTCTGTTTTCTCTCCAAAGCTCACTGAGCTGCAGGGCTGGGGGTTGTTCTGATGTCTTTTCTTTGGCCTCTCTGTTGATGCCTTTTCCTGGTCTTAAAATCAAGAGTTGAACACAGTTAGAAGGGAATAAGGGATTTTACCTTGGTGTTTATTTTAAGGATCCTCAGGTGCACCACGTCCAGGTCGAATGCACTGAAAATGCACCCCTCAATCCACAGCCCAAAGCTCTGGGATCACATTGTAGGTGTCACTAATTAGCACATCTATCAAAGATTCTCCAACGAGAGGCTCAAATGAGCCCCCCTTCCTCAAGGAACCTTCCCCTGGCTGGTTCTGTCTCAGGTTACAAAATGTGTTCTGGAGAGGCCCTTGGGCTCTGGGCACACTGATCCCTCCCTGCGAAGCTTCTGAGATGTTCAGTGTCCCAGCTGGGCAAACAAGTCCCAGAGTGGAGGCAAAAAGCACTGAGAATACAGAAGTTATGAAAAGGTGTAACAGGGCTATAAAAGAAAAGACAAAAATCATCCTGGCTGCTCCCCATCCCTGCACCAACCCCCTGCCTTTGGCAGCTGAGCGGGCTCAGAAGCTCTGCACCCACAGAGAGGATGATCTCCATCGTGTTATGGGACAGCAGAAACTCCGAGGAGGAAACTCAAACCACGCTGCTCTCGCTGGGAAAACTTTCTCTCCTTCCCTGTTCTGCGTTTGTGCCTCCTTGCCTGGACCTCTCCCACTAATCAGCTGCTAATGACTGCTCCCACTGATAGAGACGCTGCTCCCTGGCACAAAGCCTTTGTTTCCCAGAATAAAACCAGTTCAGCTCCTTGTTTCTCTGACCCCATCTTACACCGAGCCTCAGCACAGCAACTGGGGCACATTTTGGTCTGCATTCTTTTGTAATTGTTGGTTCTGCAGGCGTTGCAGCGAGGCAGGTGTCAGTGCAGGGATTCATTTCAGTGAAACGCGAGGTGTGTGCATTTAAAGTCTGCAGTGATCTAATTATTACACTTACACGCTTCACTTCTGCAAAAAATGATTTAATGAGCCTATGACACCTTTCAACAGCCTTCTTGAATGGTTTGGTTTTTTGTTTTTTTTTTTTGGTGAATATTCCAATGGACAAAGTGATAAATTCATGGCAGGCAATTTTGAAGATTTTCACAGACTTAAAATATCAAGCTGTTGGAAAGATGCTTCTAGAACACAACACTAAACTTCTGTTGCTTGTTGAGAAATATTTTGTTTCCAAATTAACTTCAAGATAGTTGAGCATTTCAAATGAAAGTTTTTAGAAGATGAGCTTTTGTAGAAAGATATTTTTTTCTCTCTGTCAAGACTGCTTCAACTTATTTTGGGCCAGCTTTAGAGAAAAAGTTCTTCAGTTACCATAGTTAATGGTGTGTTCACTCCATTGCTGGGCAGAAAATCAGCATCGCTCTTTGCATTCTGCTTTAAAATTGCTTTTGGCTTTAAGCAGGTTATGGGACTTAATTGATCAGCTCCTGCAATCTCTTGCTGCTAATTGGCTCGATGGGAGGTGACAGAGGGAATAACAGCAGTTCCCATCGTGTCACAGGAGACACTTTGTGCCAGAGATTCCCTTTTCCCATCAAATGTTCTTCTCTAAGAAGTCCTGAGAGCAACCAGGAGAAGAAAGAGGCTAAAGGAGCCCCTGAATTGCGTTTGTTCAGAGAGAAGTGGCCCTATGGTACAACTCTTGAGATTTAATTTTAAAAATGAAAAGAACAGAAGCAAACTGAGCTGCACACTTGGTCACGTTATCACCAATCCTGCCTTGGCAGTTGCTGGAATATTGAATAAATTGCTGTGCTGGCTGTGATAGCCTCTGTTGAAAACTTCAGTGACATTTCACTTTGAAAATGGAATTCACTGCTCCCCCCAAATGTGATTTTTTTCTGAAAGTCACATTTCCCTTTCATGTCTGTAAGCAAATTTTTCAAAGGATTTTGCAAATAATTGGGCAGAGCTCTTCAGAGGACTTTGTTGTCTCCAGAAAACTCTGGCCTCGTTCAGGAGTGGAACGTGGCTTCTGGAATGAACGGGAGAACCTCTGGATTGCAGGCAGGTCCCTGCCCATGGGAAAGCTCAGGGACAGGTTTCACTTGCTTGAGTTCAGCAAGGAGAAGGAATTTCTCAAAGCACAGAGAGGCTTTGCCCAGGATAGAGTCACAAATCAGAGCCCCATCAGTGCCCAGCCCCTGTTTTTCAAACCCAAGGACACCAAACCCTGGCCCCAGCAGAAGAACAGGGATGTATCTGGTACCTGTGATTAAATAATGTGCAAATAATATAAATACAGCGTTCCTCTCCCAGGCTGAAACATGGAGATTTTTGTTTTTCCAAGGAAAAAAGTCAATTCCAGGAATGCCATCTGAGCCTGGCAGCTGTGCCTCTGCACAGGAACAGTGCTTCCCTTCCAGTCTGGACTGGGAGGGCTTTGCCACACAGCCTGGGCTGAAAATATTTGTACAACAGAGCCTGACAAAGACCTCCAAGTGGCTGAGGCTCTGGTGTTTGTAGAAATGCTGGTGGGTTGCTCTCAGGAGCGAGCAGAGATGGACAGGAAGCCTCTTATTAACCCCTGGATGGCTCCCAGGAGCCTGTGAAAATAAGGGAACGGTGGGAATCATTGGAGCAAATCTTTCCTCAGTCAGTGCTGCGCTGGTGTCTTCTGGCCAGAACCCCCGAGAAGGGAGCCAGAGGGGCACACGGGTGACAGGAGCACTTCAGTGCAGTGTCACTGAGCCCCTGCTTTGGCTGGGTGTTCTATTGACTGCTGGCATGCAGCTTCCACCCCTGCACGGCTTCTCTGCTTGGCCAGGTGGCATTTTCAGCTGCTTTTTTGCCTGGGCTTTTGTGGCTCCCAGAGCCAGAGAAGGTGCAGCCTGGCCCCAGGCACTGGAGCAGGGAGCTGCCTGCTTCTCAGCAGCTCGCACACAGTCAGGCTCTAATTATCTCCAGACAGGGATCTGAAAAGCCCTCTTGCCTGGGCTCTGACACGAGCTGTAATTATGAGGAGGAGCAAAGCAGGAACGCAGCGTTCTGGGGAGCTGGGCTGGGATGGCTCTGCTGCTGCTGAGACTTTGCTGTGACACCAGAGCATCCCACACTGCAGCTCCTGGAATTCTCACAGGCCCCTCAGCAACTGCACCCTCTGCCATCAGCAGGAGATTTTCTGCTCTGGGCAGGTGCAGAGAGAGCCTTTGTCTCTTCAGACAAAAAAAAAGAGGGCAAAGACAATGAGTAGGAGTATTGCTAACGGATTTGGTGTAGCCTGAAAGCTGAAAACAAGGAAAAACAATTCTGTAATAAATAATTCTGCAACAGAGGTGGTATTTTAACACCTGTAGGCTCGGCCACACAGCTGGAAAAGATTGATTTGTGGTTTGGAACATCAGGGACACCTCAGCAGTTCCTGGTGCCCAAGAACTGATGGAGCAGTGCTCAGAAGATCCTGCTCTGCCAGTGCAGCAGAGCTGATGGAATTACCTTTAATTCCCTTTGCATCCTCCCGTGGTATTCAAATCCTGCTCACTCTTCCACAGGGGATGACACTGTTGACAGAAATGGGACTTTCTTGCCAAATTTCACCCAGCACAAACCTTTTTCTTCTTTTCCTGTGTATTTCTGCCTTTCCCCCCCTCATTCACATCACTTGTTATTCACACCTTTTACTCAAGGCTTCTCTACACAGTACAAATCTTTTTCTTTTCCTTAATTAACCTTAAACATTTTAAGTCTGATTGTTTCTGAAGTCCCTCGAAATGAAGTGACAGCCATAACAGGGCTGTTCTGGATCCTGATCATTATATTCCTCTAAAAATAAAAGCTCAATATGGGATTCATTTAGAATTGTGCACCTGGGGAAACTCTGATTACTGCCTGTGGTATTCAAGGCTATTAAAATATTCTCAGTGAAAGTGGCTCCTGCAGCCAGGGAGGGTTTCAGCTGGAAAGCAATAAAATGTGGTGACTCTACTGCCATGGCACAGGCCTGGCTTCCTTAGGAGGGTGGTATGGCTGGAGTGGTGAGGCAGATCCCAAATCCAGGAGTTCCTTTATGAGGCATTTCAGGTTGTGAACTTTTCCTTGTCCTGAGAAAGAAACAATTTGGCCACCAGAGCACCTCGAGCAGCAGGGCAGGAGCTGCCTCGGTCAGGAGGACGCTTCTGGTGATGCAGGAGATTTTACCTATTCTGGAACTTATAGGTTTGGCCTCTCTGTGGACCCCAAGTGCTAAAAAGCAATTTGATTTTCCCCCAGGGTTTTTTTTTTGCCAGTCTTTGGAGCTGTGTGTTTGCAGGGATTTCTGCAAATCCACGGGAAGTGGTGTCCCTTCCATGGAAATGCCAATGTCTGCTGGTGCCTTGGAACACTCCCCTCCTCAGCTGTTCTCTCTTTTCCAGTAGCAACACAAAGCCAGAAGGATCAGGACCACTTTTATATTTACTCATTTCAAGTGGAAGCTATAAAGAAGGGCAGTAAATAAATATTTGTTGCCTTGCTTTCAATAAGGCTAAACCCATGTCAATACACTGAAATAAAAGCTGAGATGGGATTGTGGCTGGAAAAAGGGCAGGAATCTACACTGGGAGGAGAGACAAAGGATCAGTCCAGAGGAAAATAAAACTGTCCAGGGGAAAATGAGGCATTCAGAGGGGAGCTGTGGGTTGTAACAGTTTGTGCATCTGTCAGAAATTGAATTTAATTCAGGTTCACACTGCACTAGATTCTTGTTTGGCTTCAGTTAAGTTAATACTCAGTGTTTACTGTTCAGCCTTGTATAACTCAAGCTCTTTTAATACATTTTAAAAACTTAAGGAAGTCCAAGGTGTTGCCATTTTCACATATTGATCCATAACAGTGACAAAAAAAAAAAAAAAGATTTATTAAATTCCCTCTTCCTTTTCTTATTTAGGCACTAGAGAGAAACCCTTAAAATGCAATGAAGTTCAAGCAGAAAAACAAACCAAAGAGCTGAAACATAATTATCTCTCCCTGCAAACGATGCACAGGCAGCATGTAAAGCTACCAACAAATGAGTGGAGTAATTTGATGGTGTGTGAGGACACTGAGGAAATTGAGAGACAGGACCAAAGTGCACTCAGATGAAACAGCACCGACATCACTGAAACTGAACTCAAAAAGAGTTTGTTGTGTACAGTTGTCCTGATATTCTCTGGGGTTTAGCCTGTCATTTTTAACCTGCCTTAATTACACATTAGCAATGTGTGTACTTTGTAGTTCAGGGCCCACAGATCTGAATTTTGAAAAGCTGTTGCTTAAAATGGCTTTTAATGCACAATAATCAAAGGAACCCATCGTTCTCAGCCAATTACCACTGGTGTGGGCCAACCTTGCTCCTGCTGTTGGGAGGGGAAGAATTGTCTTAGAAGCTTCCATCATTTCTCTGGAAATATCTTTTTTCTTTCCACTGACTGCTCACCTTTTCAGCCTAAATATTTATTGGTTTGGGTGCAGGGGTGATTTATTTCTATTTGGTTTTAATTTCCCTGCGCAGTGTTTCAAGCGGCACCACGAGCCATGAATGGATTGCTGTTAAATTACGTGGAGGTGCCACATTGCTCTGGAGTGCATGTTTTTGATGAGGTTATTAAAACTTTGACAATACAAATTACCATAGCAACCAAAAACATAAATTCACAGCCCATTCCAACCTCTGGAGTATGAGAATGGTTTAGAGCCCTCCAACACTTTGCAGCACAGCACAGCTCGCGTGCCTTGGCTCACACTTCCTCGCCGTGTCCTGAAATCCATCAGCACTCACTGCTCCTCCATCTCTCCAGCAGGCAAAAGTCGTGACTTTGTTCTTTTTGTGTTTATGGAGAGCATTTGATCCAGCTCCAGTCCTTGCTGATGACTTTCCCTGTGACCTTTTGGTGATGATTTGAGCGCCGTCCTCAGCCAAAAGCGGAGGAATAAATGCGTGAGCAGGGTTGTCTCTGCTGCTGCTGGTGGAGGTGTGGGGCTCTGGGTTTGGCTCCCATCTCAGGCCTCATAAAACAACTTCTAATCTTCTCTTTAGGGTTTTAAGAGCTCTTTTTTTTGTTGTTTTTTTTGGAAATGGCCCTGTAGTGCAAGGTGCTGTAAATCCTTTCTTCATAAACAGGTGTTAGTTAGGAAGTCTCAGCACGGTGCTGGAGTGCAGGAACTTCTCCTTTACAGTCATGGCAGAGTTGGAGGTAGGAGCAGGACTGGGAGAACTGCTTCCATCTCCCCCCACGTATTTCACAGCTGTTTTTCCTCCCAGTCAGCATTTGGTGAGTGCAGATAACCCCCCTGGCAGCTGCCCTTGGTGTGAACAGCGAGGCTGAGCTGCCACCTTTTCCCTCCGTGCTCAGATCAACCCTGATGTGCATTTAAAGTCATTCTTGTGCAGCCTGGGATGGTTGGGCTGGGTGAGGTAAAGGATGTGTCTGGAGAAGCAGGGAGAGCAGGGCCCACGAGTTCCAGGGGGCTGGGGGCTCTGCTGTTTATGGATGCCCTCATTTCCCTGGAGTCAATAGCACACAAGTAAGAAGAAGTGCTCTGGATGAAATCCTCCCAGGCCCAGCAAAGCTCTGGGCATTATCTGCTGTCCCCGTGGTTTATGGGGCAGTTTTGCACTCCAGGGTTCAGGGGGGCAGTCGATGGTGGCCACGTGGCCCATGAAGATCACCCTGCTGATGCTGCTGCTGAATTTAACCTGGAAAAATGTTCCTGTTTGCCCCAGCCCTCTCCTTCTGTCCCGCTGGTTCTAACCACACCTCTGCAATCTGCTGTTGAAACACTGCAGTGAATTCCCAGCTCTGCCCCTGCTGGGAATGAGCTCTGTCCCTCGGGCACACAGGGACACCCAAACAGCAGCAGTTTTCACTCAATGGACCCTACAAATCCCCTTTATGGTTTGATAAAGTGATACACACACACACACACACATATATATATATAAAAAATAATCAACAGCAGGGCATTACAATTCTCCTGGCTCAATCCTAAACAAGGAAATAAGAATCAGGATTCCACAGCAAAGTGCAATCTTTAGAACACGCATAATCTGTTTTTATATGGAGCCCATAATCAGATTTATTTTATGGGAAAAAGTGCTAATTTTAAACAATTTTATACCATTTAAAATTTTAAGTAGTTTTAAACTGTTTATTTCTTTATTAATAGGCTGTAATTCAGCTTCAGAACAAATAGCAATCCTAATCTGCATGAATGTGGCAGATTCTGTTCTGCAGCTCATTTGCTTTATTCCTGTGCCTAAATATCAGCAAATAACAGAACAAGTCTCCACTTGTTGGAGGCTGAGGGAAAAACAGAGGATCTGCAGAGCTGGGGATGTGTTTTACAATTATCATCGTTACAAACTCTCAAATTCCCATTTTCTCAGCACTTCTGGTGGGAGATTGGTATTATTTTACTTTGTAAAGAAAGTCATCCTTGTCATAGCTGGAGCTGAACCCCAACATATTCTGTTTAATCTCAGTAAATGATCCAGCTTTCCCTTCTCTTGGGTTCCTCTGCAACTGAGAAAGCAGTGCCATGTTCCATTTCGTTTCCTGGCTTGCAGGAACCAGCAAGAACATCACCTCCTCTGCAATGCTAGGGTAGAAAAAGCAAGTTTCCAGCCAAAATTCCAACTATTCTATTAGCAAAATTAAAAAAAAAAAAAAAACCAACATTTCTGTTTGTGCCAGACTTATCATAAATTGTTGTGACAGTGAAGGAAATGCTCTTATTCCTTCTCCTCATCAAGGAACTGAAGCATTGCCCTACCAAAGCAACCAAAATTCTGCACCAAGGGGATTCCAGAGAACTGAAATGAACTCTGGAGTGGTTGCAAGGAATGGAAAGTGGGACATAGAGAGCCACAATGAGGATTGTTTTTCTTTTAAGTGTGGGAGAAACTTGAGAAAGTGCAGAGCAGCAACTTTGACTTTCCTCCTCGATGAAATGGTAGAAAACTGTAATAAACAGACCTGATAGACACGCAGATAAATATCCTGGGGAAGAGACAACGTTGTTTTTGTAGAGGGAAGTCATATTTCACAAATCCATTAGAGTTTTTTTGATAGAATCAATAAATACGTGAAGGGTGATCTGGTCTGGGCTGCATTAGATGGATTTCCAAAATCTTCCGGGTAAAATTCATCAGGAAAGCTTCTGAAAGTAACTGAGCTGCCATGGGCTGGGAGAAGGGCTTTTCCTGTGGACTGACTGCTTGAAGAAATAGGAAACCCAGGATTTCTTGCAGTGTTTTGTTGTATTTTATCCCTGCTCTGAGCAGGGTTGGAGCAGGTGGCCTCCTTTGATTCCTGAATGGCCCTGGGGTGCTGGGGGAGAGGAAGCTGCACAGAGGGAGGCAGGGAAGAGGGGCAGGATTGCATCACTGCTGCCAAAACAGGACTGATGACACCAGGCTGTCATCACTGCTCAGGAATAAAGTGCTTGTTCTGATTCAGATTTAAAAATACATACAGATATATATATATTTATATTTATATAATGTATTTCTTGTTCCTTAACTGCATGGTCCCACTGAAGCCTGTGTGTCTCTAAGAATAACTGAGTTCCCAGCAGACTGGGAGAGCTTTGAAAGGGAAGAAACTGGTGGTTTGGAAGGAACTGTAGGGTCCCTCCAATCTGATTTTCATGCTGGTGCAGTGAATGAAAGGATCACAAATTCTGACCCCAGTTCATGGGACCATCCAGATGATAAAGGTGACTGTCTAGGGGAGTTTTCTCTTGATTTTAATTTGGGTAGGAATGCTCAGGAGGGGTCTGTGTTGTGGGGAAAGGTGGCAGCTGACAAAAGGGATCATCCCAGTGAGACCTGATGGTGCAAGCAGAGGTTAAAAGGAACATGACAGGACCAGAATCATTTCAGAGAATTACTTGACATCACAAAGCACTTTATTTTCCTTCCTCCACAGTAAACTTGAATGTTCTTAATGACAGAAAATGAGATGCAGCAGGTGTAAACTACAGCAGTTAAATATTCATGAGTGAAGGAAAAAAGCAGGAACTGAATTTAAGCTCAGGGTCAGCGCAGGGTGAGATTCTTCAGGGCACTGAAGCAAAGTCTCAGTGAAGGGTGGAAGGACAGCTTGGGAGAAATTGCTAATGCTCAAAGTCAGTTTATTGATAAAACCATGAGGAAGACACAGATGGAAAAATGTTCTCAGAATGTGGCTGTACCATTTCCAGGGATACAGAATTTTGTGAACAGAAGCCCTGGGGTAGAATCCAATGGGATCTGGAGATGTGGAGGGGCTGAACTCTGACCTTTTCCTGGCATGCTTGGTCACTGCTGATAAACCTGCAACCTTTCTGGCAAGCAAATGTCCCAGAGCAGATAAACAAATCAAAATCCCGAGGAGTGGTTTTTCTCCCTGATTTTCATCCAGGGAATATCACTGGGAGAGGAAAGCAATCCTGAAAGTGATAAAAGAGTGAGATCAGACATTCAAAGTAAGAAAAATAAGCTGGAGAAGTTAAACTGAGCCCTGGCTCTGTGGTGTGATCTGAAGGCTCATTTTTCCCTGGTAGCAGAGCAGGACTGACCCATCTCAGGTCCCAGGGCAGTTGGAGGATGTCCCAGAGCAAGGGGCTGTCCCCAGCACCGAGGGCTGAGGGCAGGGTGTCAGGGGTTGCCCAAGACTCAGTGCTTTCCAAACAGCAAAAGTTCAGGCAATGTGCTCTAGAAATGCTCTGTAAAACTGCTGCTCACTGGGGTGGCTCCAGAAAGGTCCTCAAGGAGTTGCAGCCACCTCAGTGCAGCTCAGGAACAGCTCCCTCTCAAACATCTCTGAGTTCCAGCTCAGGAAAAGGTGGGCGAGGCTTCCATCCCTGCACTCTGAAATTGCTGATTCATTTTTGCCATTGTAGAAGCTGATATTAGGCACATTCCAGGCCTAAATGTGCATCAGAGCCTCCCAAAGGCACCAGAACTCCTCCCCAAAGGCAGGAGGAACTCTCTTTGCAAGGATTGGAATGACCTGGGGGTCTTGGAATGTGTCACTGGGTTCAGTTTAGAGCAGCCTTTTTCATTTGGTACCCTCACAAAACGTGCATCCAGGGAGGAAAGGAGGCAAATTCATTCTCTAAATGTTAACTCACAAAAGAAATGAGAGAAACTGACCCTGTCCTTGGAAGATGATTACGGTAAGTTAAATCACAGTGTGACATCTGAGCTAGAAATGGAGCTGTCATCCAGAGATTTAAACCAAAAAAGCTCTAGAAGGCTTTCAAGGCTCTCCTGGGATTCCAGATATTGCTTGAGAATATTGGATTTCTGTTATTGACCCTGTTCTAGACCAGCCAGGTGCCCTGGTGCCCAAAGCCCTGGAGGCAGGAGGATATTCCCTCGTTTCTGAGTGAATTTTGCAGGAGCTGTGTTTGGCATGGAGATCCTGCTCAGGGTTTAATGAGTTCTGTGTAACCCACCCACAAACGCAGTCAGAGCAGCCCTTTGGCTCCCCCACTCAAACGTTATGGAAGGCTGGGGAAAGAAATGGAGCATTTATGAGAAAATTTCCAACCTGTTTACATTTTTGGATGAGTGTTAGTTAGAGGCAGAAGGCTGGAAACAGTGGGGATTATCTTGCATTTATAAAGTATATCCTGTTCCAAAGGATTCCCAAGCACGTCATAAAACTAAATGGGATTTTTCGAGGGCGAGTTTTAGATAAGAATAAAATCTGCTGGGGAGGGAACAAATCAGATGAAGCAAATCTATTGACCCATTCTTCTAAATATGTGCAGAGAGTAGTAGGATTATTTTTTCTCTCTGCTGATAAAGATATTTGCCACTCTCATTCTGCAGTTTCCATCAGGAGGTTTAAAACACTTGTAGGAGGTGGATGCCACTGCCCTGTTCTTGTGGGAAAGGAAACTGGGGGCACAGAATGACTTTTGCCAAGGTGATGTGGGAAATCACTGGAGAAGGAATATCCTGGTGTTCCCAAGCCCACATCTCAGACCTTCCTCTGCTGAAATTGGTGCAGATCTCTGGGTGTGCCAGGACCAGTGGAGATGGGGCACTGCAGACTGGGACCCCATCTCCCTGTGGGACAGACCCCGTTTGTTTCACCTTCAGAGCAGCCACTGGGAAGGAACTGGGATGGAACTGGGATGAGGGTGTGGTGTTCCCTGGCTCTCCAGCTGGGATTCCCACGCTGGAATGGACACCCCAAGGTGGATCAGCCGCTGCTCCAAACCCTGCTCCAGGGGGAGGAACTCCCTGTGCCACCTGCAGAGCCCATCCTGCCCGGCTCAGTGGGAACAGGAATTGTCATTGGCAGGGAGAGGTGTCCTTCTCCAGGAGGGGAAGCCTTTAGAAATGCACAGTGCAGGAAACAAAGGAGATTGTTTCCATAGCTACTCAGGTTCCATCAGGAAATTGCTCCTGGGAGTTACTGGACATCAGAAGGTTTGTCCTTCCTGCAGCCCTTGGATCCTGGACAAATCTGAGACCAGGCATAAAAATTTAGATGCTTTTGTTTACCCCTCTCAGGTTTTCTGGGAAGCAGGAGTGTGTGACAGAAAGCAAAGTGAGCAATGCACAGGACAGGGCAGTTTTGCTTGAAAATTTAAATTGTTTCTCGGCAGCTCAGCACTATTTTAAAGAAAATCTTTTCCACGAGAGAGATTTTCACCTGAACTGTGGCCAGTGGGATCTCACAAGCACCTGCACTGACAGCTACAGGAAAATGAATTATTCCTGTGGCAAAACATAAAATATGTGACAAAGCCCAAGACATTATGACAATCTAAATATGAAATGTATTATGCAGTGTTTCAATAGATCGATATCAGCAGGGATTTTGTACTTTGGGGGAGGATTTGACCCCCTTTTTTTCCTGAAGAAGAGTCTTCTCTTCCTGGCACGATGTTCCCCTTGGGAATGCTCACACATTTGGAGCCACTGAATATGCTCAGAGATAAAATAATAACTGATTACACACAGTGCATTTTTATTAACACTGCGGTAATGCAGGTCACCTTCAAAACCAGATTCCTTTCAGGAAACAAGGAGAATGGCAGTCGGGCTAGGACTGTGGGCAAATCATTATCTGAAATGCTCGCTGTCTGTTTTGTTTTTATAAAATAATATGTTGGGATAAGTCTTCTTTTAATGACACTGACGGGAGGTTGGAGGTTTCCAGATAAGGGGAAGAAGTTGGCATGCAATTTTCCAGCAGGATTTGGGAATTATTCCTAGTTCTGTATAATCCTGGATCTCCTTTGTAAAGGACAGGGGCTGATACTGTTAGCCCTATTTTACAGATAATGAGAAAGTGGCGTGGGGACTTAATAACTTGCCCAGGAAGTTCAGTTGAATTAATTGATAACACACAATAGCAAACCAGGAGTGGATTCAGCCCCCACAGCTTCGAGCAGAGAGGTTTCCACAGCTCCCTTTCATCCTGATGAGAAACTGTATCTGTGCAATTGCTGCAAGGGACCTGTGGTTAGCATCCATCCCTCTCCATTCCTGCCTTCCTGCCTCGTGGGGGACACAAATCCATGGAGTTGTTTGTCTTCCTGCTGCTTTGGTGGCTGTTGGGTTGTGTTCTGCAGCAAGGTCTGTGTCTCGAGCACAGCTGCAGACCCAGGAGCACACAAATATTTGGGGAAGTTCTGGGACAGCAGCACAGAAGCCTCTGCCCTGCCCCGCAGCACCGTGACCCTGTTGCACAGCTTCTTGGCAGGACTGCTTGAGAAATGGCTGTGGAGCCAATTAATAATAAATTATTGATGCTGGCAGCTGCTCGGCAGTTTTCCCCAGCTGTTACTCACACTTAGCCATGCCGTGTTTCTTCAGTGCTGTTCTGATTTACATGAGTGCCAGAGTCCATCCTGAAAGCAAACAGGATGTTTTTCCATGTCCTTTTGGTTTGAATATGGCAGAATTCACTCTCAGGCTCCCTTAGTTAAATGACAAGCTGATGCTCTGCTGCCTACTCAAATGTCTTAGTGTTAAACTCAACTTTAAAATTCTGTGTTAACCCTCTGTGAAATACTTACAAAATCAGTCTTAAGTATTTGAAACATTTGCAGGCAAGCCTGGGGTGTAATTTCCTGAGCTGAGCTCTCCTGGTGCCCCCTTGTCAGCCTGAAGGTGCCCTCCAGGGGTGGCCCATGCAGAGAGACTTCAGGATGCATTATCCCAACCTGCATCATCCCCTCAGACTCCTGGCTCACTGCTAATGGACAGCTGATGACTCAGTCCAGAGCACAGACTCTGATCTTATTAAGAAAAATAAATAAAAAAAATTATCCTGTCACTTCTGAAACTACCCAAACCTTGCAGAACAATGAAGAGCAGATGAAAGGGCTGCTGGAGCGAGTCAGGCTTTTAGGACGAGGCAGCCCAGCTCTTGACTCCCTGCCATTTTGATATTCCGTGCTGGTAATTGCAAGAAGCATTTGAGTTACACTTTTTTCCAGCTGTCTAGCTCCTAGAGCTTTGCTGCCTGATTATCTCTGTCCTTTCTCCTTCAGAACAGAACCATTTGTCTCCACTTGTGTGTGGAGGCGTTCGAGCCTCCATCCCCAAG
The DNA here is from genome assembly GCA_013399225.1 of Rhipidura dahli. Taxonomy (NCBI): domain Eukaryota; kingdom Metazoa; phylum Chordata; class Aves; order Passeriformes; family Rhipiduridae; genus Rhipidura; species Rhipidura dahli. The sequence goes on along the minus strand of VXAC01005548.1, from coordinate 348,276 downwards.
GTCTGGGTTTTGCTCTCCACTGGGGTTTTTTGGTGTTCTCATTCCCTGGGAAGTGGCTGGATGGTTTCTTTGGGAGTTAGTAACAGATGGGAGCATGCTGCCTTCTGCAGGAGCCATGCCAAGGACTTGCTCCCCACCAGACAAAAAACCTTCACTGAGCCATTTCCTTCCAAGCCAGTTCCTTGCCATTTGCCTGTTGTTTCTGTTCCCATGGCTTGGGATTCCTCTTGTCCCTTGGTACTTTCTCCTGCTTCCAGCTGGGCTCACTCTGCTGAAAGCACCTGGTTAAATCTGGGCTCTCCTGCCCTCCACAGGGGCCCATCCTGCTGAGCTCTGTAGGTTCATGCCTACAACTCTGAATTTTCTGGCCTGGGGTGCCTCAGCTTGTTGCCACCAGGATATGGCTCTGTTTCCACCTGACTTTTATGGCTCTTGCTGTTGCTTTGAGATTATGACTCTTCTTCCATGCTCAAAATGAGCTATTTTAATCTCTGTGTGACATTATTGAACCCAGTCCCAGCGAGATTTCTTCCTCAACCTCGTAGCCGGGTCTTCCCCCTTAAGCTGGCTTTGTTGGGAAGGGATCACCTTCTGCCTTCCTGATCAAAACTGCTCCTGGCTCTTCCTCCAGTCCTCTTCCAGCTCACTGCAACCCCACAAGAAGCAGCCACAGACAATTATGCAGGCAGATGTTGTTTTCTGAGAAGCTTAAAAGCCAACACCCATCAAAGCTCCAGTCAGGTGTCTGGAGGATGCACAGGAGAGGCTCTGTGTCATCTGCTCTCAGTATTCCTTCCTCTTCCAGAGTTTTCTTTGTGCTGTCTCACGTGGAGGGAGCAGGTTTGAGAACCCCTTGCCAGGTGCAGTTGGTGTGTTAGAGGTGGCCTGGCTGCTCCTGTTGGTGGCAAAGCCCAGGCAGGGTCAGACCCTGCTGAGTGACCCCCTGAACACCCACTGGCCCTCCCAGCTTGGGAGAAGCGCCAGGAACGGGGTGCTGGAGAGCTGAGATGCTCTGAGATGCCCCCTGAACACCCACTGGCCCTCCCAGCTTGGGAGAAGCGCCAGGAACGGGGTGCTGGAGAGCTGAGATGCTCTGCAGGAGGCATTTATGGGATTGTGCCACCCCTCCACCTGCTGGGGCCACTGATGCTGTCCAGGGCTGTGTGTGGTTTGTGTGCACCCACAGACACCAAGGGTTTGCTCCCAAAGGTGCAGTGAAGAGGTTTTACCTGTGAAATGCTGGTCTGCATGGAAATCTGAGAGGATTGTCATCTTTCTGAAAGGGGGGAATGAATTTTCTTGTCTTGTTTAGAAGATTTCTTTCTGGTTATGTTTTTCCTTTCCGTTTTCCTTTTTATGATACTTCAGGTTAAATAGATGTATTTTAGGTTGTTTGCACGTGGCAGTTTTTACATCTGAGGGAGGATGGACTTGGATTATGAGGATTTTTTCCAGTGAAAGACTTCCCGACAATCCCTGACAATCCTGCATTTATATCTTTCCTATTACATTGCTGTTTACAGTCCCCAACTCTGTGAAAAAAAACAGTTCTGCAGAATGTGAGATGCTGATTAAGTTTTCTGAGTCTCAGGATAAGATCAGGAAAATTCAATAGATTTATTCTCTAACACCTTCACACAAAATACAAATGCTCAACCCCCAGCCTAAACTGCCAGACTGTTACAAAACCAAACTAAAACTGAACATTAGCAAGTGTGCTCCTTCTCACACAGGAAAAAAAAAAATCTCAATTTTGGTCGAGACGAGAGTTGTAATTATTTTAAGATAACACACAGCATTAGTGTGTGTTGAACTACAACATTCATAAACCATGAGTCTGCTGACAGTTGGCAGCAAAGGGTGGATTTTGATTAAGTAGGCCAAGAGCACTGGAAAAACGAGGAATTGTGTGGAGCCTGTGTATTTATCTGTGCTGCAGACAGCAGGGTGGGCGAGCAGCTGCCTCCTCAGGCGAGTGCTGCTCCTTGCCCAGCGTGCAGCTCAAACGGATTAAAGGAGCCCAGGGTTTGGGGGATTTTTGTTGTTGTTGTTGTTCATGGAAAAACAGAGCAAGAAGGAAGATGAGAGAGGAAATATTAACGGCCCAATCCACCCAGCCACCTGCAGACTTGGGGTTTTATTTTTTCAGAGGTGAAGTGTCCAGTCCCTCGGTGTCATTAACTGAGAACATGGGTTTGCAAAAATCTAAAAAGAGGTTGAGAAAACTCAGCTTTGTTGCCCATCACACCAGTATTTCACATACAATCAACCAGGGATTTTCTAATTAACGGGTTCCTGCTTGAGTGTCATTTCTTTGTAAAGAGAATTGAAGAAATTATGAAAAGTTTAAGGCATTCCATTAAAATTGTTGCACATGAATTTATCACATGGGTGCAAGCAAAAATCTGTGAGAAAATCTGCTGAGCTTCCACCGGCAGAGCTGATGACTTAGGATATCAAAACCTTTTTCTCCATGGTGATTCACCTCATCCTTCACCCCTTTAATAGGCAAGACCCCGGGATGGTCCTCAGGGCTTGACCTCATTTCCAACCCAGTTGGAGAGGATTTTGGAATTTGTTCCATTATTTTATAAAAGTGGTATAAAATAATGGTAATTGTTCCTTTGTTTCCAAGGTAGGCTTGAGAAGGTAAAATAAAATTTACACGTGGTAAGGTTACAAAAGGAAGATTTTGAGGAATAAAAAGAAATATGTGAAATCCATATTGTCATCTGACAAAGTAAAGGATCCACTTGGAAATTACCAGATTTGAGAGGTTTTTCCTTCTTAAATAGATCCTGGACCTGTAGGATGTAGAGATGATCTTAAGTCTCATGAGTGGCATTGCAAGTGTAACACAGAGTCTGGATTTTCTTGCTGAAATTACCTAAATAATGGCCATTCCTCCACCAAGATGATTCCAGAGGCATAGATGTTCTCAATATGAGCTGCGGGGGAAGCTTGCAGACATTTTAATCAGTGAAGCAAAATTTCTGGAGAGGATTCAATCTACTCTTCCCTTTTGGGACCCTGGGGTTTCTGAGGCCAATCCTAACAGGAACTGTCACAGCCAAATGCAGCAGCAGCACTCGAGGATGATCTTACCAACCCTGAAAAACAGCCCTGGCGACTGGAGTTTTGATACAGCTTCCCAGGGCAGTCTCCTTGCTGGCTAAATGTTCCATCTGGCTTGGCTGGTGTTGGTCCAAGTGCTCTGATTTCCTGACCTGTCAGTGCAGATGTGGGCCCTGTGCTTAATTCTGGCTTCTTTTCCTCAGAGAGAGCAGTGGAGGGGAGCAGTGCTGGTCTGAAAGCCCTGGAAAAGGAGGTTGGTAGAGCAAATTTCAAGTCTGTTCTTACCATCATTCCTGTCCTGCAACTGGTGCCTTTTCCTGGCCTTAAAGTCAAGTGTCAAACATGGTTAGAAGGGAAAAAGGGATTTTCCCTTGGTGTTTATTTTAGGGATCCTCAGGTGCACCATGTCCAGGTCAAATGCACCTCCATGCTCAGCGCAATCCCCACTGCAATCCCCCTCCTAAAATCTCTGGGATCACATTGTAGGTGTCATTAATTAGCACATCTATCAAAGATTCCCAGTGAGCCCCCCTTCCCCAAGGAGCCTTCCCCTGGATGGTTCTATCTCAGTTTCCAAAATGTGTTCTGGAGAGGCCCTTGGGCTCTGGGCACACTGATCCCTCACTGTGAAGCTTCTGAGATGTTCAGTGTCCCAGCCTGGCAAACAAGTCCCAGAATATGGGCAAAAACCACCAAGGATACAGAAGTTGTAAAAAGCTATAACAGGGGTTATATATTATAAAAGAAAAGACAAAAATCATCATGGCATCACAACAGCCAATTAAAAGTTGGTCAGCAGGGCTGTGGAGATGATGCTTCAAAGTCAGGGACTCGGGAATGTTCTACTGAACTGATAGAGAGGATATCCTCCTGCCAGGTGTTTATGAGCATGTTTAAAACAGTAGGGACTTTTATCTAGGCACACAAGATCCATGGGATTTAAGGAATTCACAGAGTCTGATTTGACCATTTACATGTGGAAAATTCAAATACCAGGTGGGAGCAAGGTAACCCTGCAGAGCTGATCATCGACCTTCTGAACTGCAGGCCGTGCTCTGCCCTTTAAGTTACATAAATTGTTACTGATAAATGTCACTGATAGTGCTCCCCTGTCCATTAACCCACGATGCAGCTCAGGGGAGCACAGGAAATGTGACTTCCTACAACTCCCCACGTGAAGATGAATGTGGTGAGGGCAGGACACGGAGCAGAGATCTGTGACCCACAGCCCACTCAGCTCAGGGGCTGGGGTGTGGCAGGTGTGTCTTGCACAGGATGTCTGTGGAAGAGGGCATGTGAGTTGTTCTTAGAGACATACATGAATAAATTGAGGAAATGGAATTTAGTGGTGGGACTGAGAAATGGAAATCAGCACAAGGAGTGGCAGGGGAGAACAGCCATGGGAGGAGAAATAGAGCCCAGCTTGTGTTGCTCTCTGACCTGAAATACGCAGCTGTGAGCGAGTCAGGTGAGAAATCTGCACAATCTTGAGAGTAAAACTCGGCTGCCATCTCATAATAAAAGTGACTGGTGCCTCTGGGAATGAAGAACAAGCTCTGGCTGAGCACATTGCAAGGGCTGTTTATCATCACACAGGGCTGAACCTGCTTTTCATTTACTTGTTACTTTCCCCCTCCCCACTTTCAAATTGCACCCATAAGTCACGGGAGGGGAAAACTCTCAATACTCAGCTTCATTAGACAAACTTATTCTTTGAAATTCAGGGCAAGGAGCATATGGAAATTTCTACAGCAAAGAACAGACACGACGCCCAGAATAAAAATCAGCGTGGTGCAATACTGAAACAAGTGCCATTATGGGTTATTTTGAGTCAGACCATGATATGGTTGAAATTCAATTACCTCTCCTGCTTGGAAGGGCCAAGTAGCTTGGAGAACACACAGTTAGACCATAAGGATTAAGAGAATAGGGAATCCATGTTGATTGTTGTTCTTGGTAACTCTCTCGTGGCTTTATGTAACTTGTTGAGAGCCCTGGGGTTCCAGACAGGAAATGCTGTTTGTGCCATGGTTGTGTTCAGATTGCCTGATCAAAGGCAGGCTGTGGACAATTTATCTCTGAAGTGGCCAAAACATCTTTGGTGAAATCAACCTTGTTTGTAACTCGCCCCGAATCTCTGATTTTTACTGAAAACTTGTTGAGTAAATGGCTTTAGATCTGGTTTGCATATTCTTGTTCTTATCTTAGCCTGCATTTCTGTCTCTATTCAAAGGCTTTTTTTTTGTCCCAGTATAAATCTTGCCATTAGAATGGGATGTGTAGGTGTAGGGTGAGAGCAGTCAAGTGATGTGGACCCAAACCATGCTACTTTAGTAACAAAATGGGTGAGTTACTGAATGCTCAAACCTCCATGGCCATGGCCTCTTGCAGTGCTGGGTGACAGCAAGACAAGCATTCAAGGCTGTTGGTCAACAGGATTCACTTTTATTTACAACACAAATGCTTTGTTAAAATTTTGCTACGAGACTTTTCCCAAACCAAAACATTTGGTTCAGGGTGGAACTGAGCAAATGGCACCCTGCTCTCCTGGGAAACGTAAGAATCCTGAGGCAAAGTGTTGATTTAGGAGATAAATCCCCTTTCCCTTATGCTGCTATCCTGCTCTGAATAAAACTTGTCCCCAGAAGAATCCTTGTCCAGGGATTCCCCTCTGGTGCAACCACAGGAGCCTCGGTGGAGGCAGCACTTTGCAGATGCAGGATCTGGCTCTGTGCATCTGTGACCTTTGCCAGCAGCAGGACGAGGACATCCCTTTGCTGTCAGACTCTGCACAGCTGGTTGGCAGCTCTCTGAATGCCTCTGGCCATGCTTGGCTGCTTCATCTTCAGAGCAGCAATGACATTTCCCAGTCACTCCTTGCTCCACACAGCTCGGTGTGGGGTGTGGGTCCTCAGTGGTGCCCCAGATCTCTCTGTGAACTGGTGTTTCCCATCCTTCCAGCAAATCCTGACACATTTGCACCAGGATGAACCAATCTCAGTGTGGAGGCAGAGGAAATCCTGGGTTTGTAGCCGGCAGAACTTGAAGAGAAAGCTTAGGCTGGGCTTTGTGTTGCTAAGGGGATAATGCATTTGTGGCAGATTTATTCTTTGCTTCCTCCTTTGTAAATATTTCCTAAATCACATTTTTCATGTGGATTCTATCCCTTTCTTACAAGCCCTTCTAATGCAGAAATGTGATTATCGGTATTTTTTAAAAATAATAACTTGTAACGATCACAGCACTATAATGGAAACAAACTGAATTTGAATTCCATTTTAGGGCTCATTCGGTGTAAAAATAGGCTCTAGGCACCCAGGCAGTCTTTGCACATGCCCCCACACTAACAGAGATGTAATGCAGCATTTCGTTAATGGCTCTAAAAGCAACTATAGCCAAATAAACCCCTTTAGGATAGAGAGATGTGTATAATTAGAGTTGTAGATCTCAGATTAAGCCATTTATCTTTGACTCCTTACGAGATGCATTGTCCTGTGCCCCTGCACAGAGTCTGGCTCCAGCAATTGCACAAAGGCAATTGTTATAAATGCCTTTGCCTTCTCTGGAAATTAGAATTCAAATTTTGTCCTTTCAAAACGCTCGGCAAATGATGTCTCTGAAATTACCATTCAATAGGTAACGTGGGATTATTGCCACATCCATTTCCTTCAGCTCAGCCTAAAAGCTGCTCCTTGCGTGGCCAGTTCAATCACCATTCCCCCTTGGAAATGCACAGCCTGTGGCTTGCTCCTCTCCCTGGGTTACCAGCGCTTTTGATTTTTAAAGGCAGTCACAAATTCTGCAGCCCAGGCTCATTGGGATGCTGCTGTGCTAAAATAGACTGCGCTGTGGCTGAAAATTGGGGAAATAATAAACAGTTCTTCACTACAAACTCGATAATAATGCCTTACAGGGGCAGTGGGATGGAGGAGCAGGTTTCACTGGGGTTATTAAACTTAGGTCAGGTCTTTGGAAGACCTCACTTCAGTTTACATCAGAGTCTGGCTCCTTCTGTCCAGAGTTCCTGAACACGGAGCCACAAAGATTCTTGGAAAGCAAGAACCTGACCCCTTCATTCCTCATCCCTGGCAGTGTGAGAAGTGCTTTAGCTGATCTCTGGCCCCTCGTCGTGCTCAGTTCATTAGCTCTGGCACTGAGGAGTTCCTTCCTGTGCCTCAAACCGCTGAGAACAACAGATGAAATCGGAACTTGTTGAAATTCAAGTTACATCACTCCTGTGTCCTTGCTTTTCTTTATGACCTGATGCTTCAGTAGCTGCTTTCATACACATGGGCATTTTGCAGCAGCCATCAAGGTCCATGGCATTGTTTGCAGCAGCTGAAAGATCCAACTTTCACGGACTTCACCTGTGATTTACAGCATTTCCATCCATTTATGAGAAATAAAGCCCACAGGTGATCATGGAGAAAGAATTCCGAAGAGGATAACATTGTCCATTTTCCACCCTCAGTGGACTTGTTTTGCTGAGCAGATCCCAGTGCCAAGTGCACTTTAAAAGTTTCTGGTATCTTTTACTGCTCCTTGTTCTCAGGCTTAGTGAATGCATAAAAACCAGGCAGGTGCTGTCCTCTTCTAAGAATTCTCAGTGCACATCAAAGTGGACTAATTATCTTCAGAAAAGCACTTGCTCCCTTTGTGGCAATTCCCAGCTATTGTTGCCAGACCGAGAAGTAATCCAGCAAAAAACTTCAGTGCAGCTGAATACAATTGATTTTGTTTCAAGGATTACAGGCAATTTAAGGCATGGTAGGAATGCACTTCCTTTTTTTTTTTCTATTTTCAGCTGTTTTCCAATTACAAAGTGCTCCTGTCCTGGCATGAACATCTGCATTCATTTGGCAAAAGACGCATTTCTGATAGAACAGCAAACTCTCCAACGATATTAAACCCCGATTTTTTTCATTCCCAAACTTGTACAGACAAGAGAGACGAGGAAAATAGACTGACGTCAAAATAGATAGAGATGTCATCTCTGATATTGCAACAACCACTTTTTGTCAACTATTGATTCTTCTTGTAGGTTTAAGCACTGAAAAACCCAGCAGTGCCTTGTGTTTGAAAAGCAACATTTTCACCAAATGCAGGCTGGGAAGGACTTTCCATCCCATTTCTCCTCCATACAAAGATGAATCCTGATGCAAATTCCTGCACTGAGCTGTTTTTTGACGTCCAGGAGCCCTTGTGTGAAGTGCTGGGGATCCTCCATGCTGGGGATCCAGCACGAAGTGCTGTGGGAATCCCCTCCACAAAGCAGCCTCAGCCCACTCCTACTGCAGCCATTTCGGTGGAAGCCGAGGCAAATTCCCATCCTGACAGCACTGCTAACCACTGACAAGGTGCCTTTTTTTAGGGGCTGGGGAGGGCATTCAGCCAAAGGCATCCCACATTCCTTCTGCCGAGCGCGAAGGTTGCCAGAATTAGCGCACAAGGAGCCGCTTCCCGCCGGATCTGCCAGGAGATCTGCTGGGGGATCTGGGAATTGTGCTGCTAGGAGGAAGCACGTACCCAACATCTTGTCCATCAAAGCAGAAAACACCTCCAAAAGGCAGCGAGAGCGAACCCGCGTCGCCAGGAGCCGTTCGAAGCCAGCAGCAGAGGAAGCTCCAGGCTCGCGGCGCCAGCTCCTCGCTGCCTGCCAAAAGTGAAAAAGCAGCACACGCCAGAGACTAATCAAGCTCTCCAAACCCACTGTGCAAGTGCCTCTGCAGAGGCTCTTTCTCCAAGAATCTGAAATTCTGAGAGCTGTCTTGGGGGAGACGTTTCCCCCGTTCCATGCTGGAGGTGCAGCAGCGGAATCGCTTTGGCTGGGCTGCGGCTCCGTGTCCTGTTTTGCAGAGGTGATAAACACCAGCTGAATAATTCAGGCTGAAATAAAAAGGCCCTATATTTATATTTTTTTTCCCCTTTGACAAACAGTTATTTCTGTCACCCACAATAACAGTTTTTAAGGATAGCAGAGCGAAGCTGAGTTTTCCATTTATAAGTTTCAAACTTTCTTTTGTTTCGAAGGCCTGATTTATTCACGTCTTTGCAATGTTTCACTGTGGTGGTTTTTGAAGCCAGGATTTGAGGAAAAACATGACCCATTGGCAGGAAAAAGGAAAGAGGAGAGATGTATCTATTTTTGAAGCAACTGGCCCACTGCTTTAACAATCAGGGGAAGAAAGGAACTTGATTTCTGACAGGAAATCTCAATTTTTTATATATTCATCTGTGGATCTGACAGGGAAGCTCATGAATGTAGAAGAGGATTAGGGCCTACTTCTCACTCAGGTGCACGTGGTCAGAAAGTTTCTCTGAGACAATAGAATGCAAGTTGTAGGAAAAGTGATGAAAGATTCAGGTTCCTTGTGTCTGAGGAGGGCAACATGTCGAGAATGAGAGACAAAGCAGGCTCAGAGGGTGTTGCTCTGGGCAGGTAAAATCCCATGCCCAAACAGCAAATGAGAGAGGTGTGGGCAATTATTTAAAGTATTATGGGAAAATGAGCCCTACACTGATGTGTGATGTAGGTTAAGGGAGTTTGGATGGAAAGCAATACAAAACCTCCTGCTTTGCTCCATATTTGATCCTACTTCACTCACCCGAGCATCCTTTCTTGCCTTGCACAGCAGAGCTTGTGGGCTCTCACCTTGGTGTGGCACTGCAGCCAGGCTGGAGCTGGGCTGTGGTCACCCTGATAGGATGAGCCAGAATGATTAACAATATGGATTAATTCTTGTCTCTGCTTGTCCTCAAACTAATGACTCTGTGCATTCATCCCACAGCTTCTGGCACTGGTTGTGACCTGAGGCCTCCTGGATGGAAACAAGAGCAGCAAATATTCCAGGGCTCAGTGGTAAATATTACACTGCACAGCTCAGGTTTTAGCTTAGGTGATACATGGCCAGAGATATAAATTAAAAACTCCCAAAGAAAATGGGAATATATGTTTACAGTGTTCTCTTGAATTGCAGAGACCTAATTTCTTATTGCATCTTTATTTTCATGGGTATGAGCCTGGGGAGATTTTCTTTCTAGGTAAGACCAACTGCTAGTGAGTCTGTGTATATCGAAAGCAGTTTCTTCACAACTCTCTTGCAATTGAAATGTTGTTGAGCCATTGTCTAAATACAGACTAAAACTAAAACCCACAGCAAACAATTTCTTTCGTTTTTTGCTGTGCAGCACTTGGTGGGTCTGGGCAAAGTTCTGCCCTGTGGGGGAGAGCAGCACTGCTGGCAAAGCTGGGAGAGAAGGTGCTTTTAGTGAATTACTGCTTTTTGGAACAGTGAAGTCTCCTGTGGCTGCTGTTGTACAGGGGATGGAGAGGAATCCTGACACAAAGTTCCAATCCAGGGAGAATAGAAAGAGAGCTTTGTTAATTAATTAAAGACCAGCTTAAATACCTTGGTTTGCAAAGATGGCATAAGGTTATTGGTGTGCAACCATCCACCTCTCAGAGATGACTAGCTAGACCCTACAACACCCATTTCAAACTGTATTTCCAGTGTACCCCAACAAACTTGGAAAACAAGCTGCAGGTATCAGACAGAGAATTCATTTACAGAACCATCTCCCTGTTTTTCATGGCTCGTGTGAGAAAAGCAGGGCTCTCACAGAATGCTGCAGAAAGCTGGCAAATTTCTGCACTGGTTTCATCTCCTGTCTGTGGTGCTGGGAAGGTTTGTGGTCTGTAGGAGATGCAGGAGCCCCCTGCACGGTGCTCGGGGAGCAGATGGAAATCCACGGCGTGCAGTCTGCAGGGAGGCCTTTAATCCACCCCAAAGCCACTCCAGGCTCTCTCTTTTTCCTCTTCATCTTTATCCAAACACAAATCAGCCCCCCCCCACACACAAAGCACTGAGTGCAATCCCTGTGTGATGCCCAGTGGAAGTTTGGTGACAGAAAAGCAAAGCCGGGGTGTGAAGGGCTTTGCTGGCCACGTGCACCCAGTGCCTGGCACGGCCACAGAGTGGCCACAAAGCCACTGCTGCCTCCCAATCCCAAGGATCTGCTGTCCCAGGATCCGTGCATCATGTTCCCTTCATGCAGCCCGTGGGATTGAGGGGGTAAATTCACAAAAACAGAGATTTTTCTGAGTGTCGGGGTGGGCTGTGATCCCGTGACATTTTGCTGCTGGAATGAGCACGTGAGCCAGGCTTCAGCTTCAATCCAACCCCATTCCCTCGTGTATCCCTGCTGCCTCTCCAGGGCTGCAAACCCATTCCAGAGGTTATTAGTTTGAAACACTTTGGGGGGTACATCCCTGTGCCCGCCTGCATTATTTTGGTGGCAGTAGACGAAAGAGAGAAAAGCTCTCTTTGATTATTTTTTCCCTTTATGTGCTGCTTTGCAAGTAGTTTTCCATCCAATTAATCCCACTAGGTTTCTAATTGAAGTGGTGGCTTGCATAAATATTAATCAGTCACTAAGAAACATGGAGGGTCAGGGACAGGCCAAATGAAAGAGGGTGTTTGGTACCTGCTCTGATGTATTTTTTGCTGAGCTCTCCTTGCACAGGAGATGCTCAGATTATCTTTGCCTGGTATGTTTTTGTTGAGTCTTATTGGCAATAGCAATATAGGTAAATAAATTATGTGAGCATGTAACTTGTTCTCGTTGCCCCTTAATGCCATTTCAGTGGGAAGTAAGTGGCTGAATATTTTCTGTGTTGCTCTGGTCTCTCAGTTCCTCTCTGACTAATGAATGGGGAAATATTTCTTCACTCTCCCCAGTGCAATATGTTGTGAGGACAAATAAATTAAAGCCTTGGAGCCTTTATATGAGTAGGGGCCACATAACCTGCAAGAGAAAATTGCCAGGCAGTGTTCTTGGTACTCACCTTGGCTGTGTAACTTGTTTGTTGCTGGCACAAATTCAGCTCCAAACCGAGACAGTTTCAGATGCTTTGCTCTGCAGGATTGTTTTCACTTCAACCTCCATGGGATTGATCTGACCACTTCATTAGGCCCCCTTTCTTTAGTTAATTCAGTTCTTTAGGAAAATTAGGGAGCTGCTTTGGAAGGTGAATTGAGAATGAAGGAAAGGTACTGGCCAGACTAAGGCTTCCTTCTTTGTTATCAGCACTTAATTACAGGAGAATGATTTCGTGCAGGGTTGGCAGGGCACTGGAATTGTGCCTTGTCCTCATTCACCCAGGCTGGGAGCAGGGAGGAGCTGGCAGGTTGGATGGGTGGGGACAGTTTGGGTTCTCCAGGGCTGGGGACAAGCGAGGGTGCAAAGCCAGCTAACCTCAGCTCCATGTCAGATTGCTTCATCAGAAAACTGGAGAAACCTCTGTCTGCCTGACAGCAAGAGGGGAAAAAAATGAGCTTATTAAAAAAGACATGCAGGGTTTGAGACCTTGTTGTGCTCTGGGGGCCAGGCTGCAATTAGCTCTTGTTGGTGCCACATTAGTGGGCAGGATGGCAGCGAGTGGCTGGGACCAGCAAGGTGCAGCTCTGTCAGAGGGAGGTGCTGTACACCCAGGGAGGCTGATTTTCCATGGATGGCTTTCAGCATTGGACAAAGTGGAGAAAAGTGACAGATTATCAAAGCTTGGGTGTTAGTACTCAAGTGCTACATATCCCTTTTCCATCCATCCTTGTACTCCAGTGCTGCAGGAAGCCCATTCCCATTGATATATCCAAGACACAGATCCTGGGCTGTACCCATCCCCTTCCCTTGCCTTTGTTCAGCTCAGTAAAGTTGCAAGCACCGTTAAGATGAAGTTGCCAGAGGAAAGTGTTTCTGCTGCATCTGTTTTTATCACTTACCCTGTGGTGACATCAGACAGCTCCCAGGCAGCCAGGGAGCACAAAACACGACTGGAGAGGGGACAGGGAAGGAAGTTTCAATTTTTCTTCCGCTGCAATGTTGGAGTTGTGGGGAAACACAGACAGTTCAGAGATATTTGCCTTCCTTCAGGCGTGCCATCAGCTCTTGTAGGAGCTTCAAAACAAAACTCACCAAACTGACAGCACTTTGTTTGCTGCTGCACTGAGCAGTGAGGCTGTTCCTGTGGGAGCATTTTTTAACATCCTTCCATTGCAAGGCTAGAGAGAAGCCTCAAACCATTGTGTGTGACAGGCACCCCAGCTGCCCAGACCTGGGAATGCTCGTGGTGCCTGTCACCGTGCAGCAGCCACCTGGAAGGACATCAACACAGAACTTTTGCAACAGCCAAGGAAATAAAGCCACAGCATGATGGAGTTTGTCAGCTACTGATCTGATAGCCCCACACATGCATGTTGTGTGTCTCCTTGTGTTAAATCATCCTGGGCAAGAATTTAACTGTTAAATTAAACAGTGTATGCCCATAATCAATAGACCAGCACCAGTTTTCTCTTCTCTCCCTCCCTTATCACAGCTTTGAGTTGTCACTGGAGCCCTTCACAGCTCAGTGATGGTCATTAATAGATCTAGCTAACCTACCAGGTAGGTTTGGTTTGGTTTGAGGTGCTGTGTGGTTCCTGGCACGTAGGGTCAAACTCAGGACAGAGCTGTCAGTGAGCTGCTTCACCAGTGCTTCCCACTCTGAACAAAAACAAACTCCCTGTGTGTGTACTTTAAATTAAAGTTTACAAACTTGCAGCTATAATCAGGTCAGAATAGAGAGCTGAGCTCCACGGGGAGCAGTGGTTCTGATGGTTGGGAGAGACCAACACAACAAGAGAAAAGGACAAACAGTGTCAGCCTGCGTGGTCCCCTGGGGCAGCACGGGGCTCTGGGAGCCCCTTGGGGACACAGGGTGATGCTCCTGGTGAGAGATGGCTTGAAAAGCCTTTTCCCAGGCCAGGAAATCCCATGGCATGTGGAAAAGCCTCACTGGTTTGTCTTCATGAGAACATCTCAGAGGAACTGCAGCAGCCTGGTCATTGGGTCACTCTAGGAGACCCAAGATCCAAATCTTTTAATCCTAGAAGGTGGGATTTGTAGCTGGGCCTGCACTGCCTGGTCTCTCTTTCCCATGCCCAGGGAAGAATATTGCTCCTGAAAACATGTCATGGCTTTGAAAAATGTTCACTTATAGATGAAATATATTTTTGCCAAAATAAAAAACAAATTCCTAAGCCGTTTCTTCCCTCAGCTCTGCCGTTCTTTATTTTTCTCTGCTTTCATCTCCAAGCCTCCTACCCTTTTTCTGTCTTGTCTATTTTGATTCAGCCCATGCCCTGAATGACTCCTGTCTTGCTATGTGCTTGTACAGTGTCTATCACAGCAGCTTTCAATCTGTTAGCACCCAGAGGCATTAACATAATGCAGGTAATAAGGGCTAAATATAACTTGCTCACAACTACTTTTACCCACTCTAATATGCATCACACTCCTCAACTGACAGACTCAAATTGCATATAATAGCTGCCTGGCTACAGTACACAGACAAAGAAGGTGATAGAAAGCATTTACCTCAATTAAAAAAAAAATATTTTTCCCATCGAGAAACCTCAGCTTCATTTTTTCCCCTTGCTTTCAGAAGCTGCATGTCAAGATAGATTTTCCTTCCACTGTGATGACATTAAATCTCATGGCTGCTGTAAAATATGCTTTATGAGTTATTAAAGAGTGTTACAGCAGCTCAATTGGGCAATCATTAAATAAATATTGCTAAATAGTTTATTAAAAGAAAATTTAAGTGCTTGCCATCTTTACTTATCCTCCATAGGACAGTTGATTTTATAGGTTTTCTTCTTTTGTCTGTTTTTATGATCTGGAATAAGCTCTACAAACTTCATTGTTCATCCAAATATCTACAAGAGGTTTAACTGATGAAGATCCCCTTTGAATAAAAAGCAACTAAATAGCAGTTCCTAATTTTCTGTGTTTAGTTCCGTGAGTATCCCAAACTGAAACTCCAGAAAATTGCTTTGAAGTTGTTTAGCCTGTAATTCTTTGCTTTTGCAAGCTGTGCTCACAGAGTTAACCAATACCAAACAAAGTATGGATGGAAAAGTGGAAAAAAAGTCATTCCATTCAAAAAGTACAAAAAGACTGAATCACAGGGAGCAATTTGCAAGGGTTCTTTAGGACACAACACTCTGGCCTTGGTTCCTGTTGCTCAGCTCAGCACTGATTGTGCAGCACCTGCAGTGACCCCAAGGAAGTCCAGGAGCCCAAACCCAGGAGAGGCACTGGAGCCAGGTCAGGGGTGAGAACTTCCCTACCTGCAGCCCTGTGGAAATGCTCTGTGCACACAACCAGCCTCCCTCAGCAGCCCAGGGAAGGTTTCTGGAGCACGGGGATGACCCTTTGGAGGTGCCTCCCCTCCTCTCTGCTGGCTGCAGAGGGGGCTGCTCCTGCTTTGAGGTGGATCCCAGTGTGAAGAGCCAGGTGGGAGGGCTCCAGCCCCACCTCCCCTGCCCTGTCATCCATCACCCTGCGTGCCATGGCCCAGAACAGGAGTGATGCTCAGCATCCCTGTCCCCAGCACAGTTACACTTCCCAAGCTGCAGTTCTGTGCAGGGTGAGCCTCACTTTGCCTGGAGATAACGAGCTGCAGCTTAAAAACTGCCTTTTGGACTGGCTTGGGATCAAAAGAACTTCTTCAGTCGTGTTGTGTCTTCTCCAAGATTAAGGAAAGCCCAAGGACAGCCAGTCTGGTTTGCAGGTGCTGGAGCTGAGCTCTTCCCCAGCAGTGTGAGCACTGCCCTGGGCTGGTGGACAAACTGCACATTCCCAGCAGGATGCACTTCTCAGAGCAGGCAGCCAGGTCCTGTGTGTGCCAGTGTCACCTGGTCTGTCCCAGCTGGACGGATCCTGGGCTGCTGACAGCTCCAGTGACCTCAGCCAGGCTCCCAGCTCAGTGTGGCACAGGCTGGTGACAGCCCTTGTGCTGCTTTAGTGCTCCCCAGCTGCAGAGCACAGCAGCTTTCTCAGCACCAGGGCATAAAAGACCCAGCTTATTACCAGAGTTACCCAAAGATCCGCAGCAAGCAGGTCCAGACTCTGATTTCTCCATGTTGTGATTTCTTTCATTATTTTTTTCCTCTAGGAACTTGTGGTTTTTTCCTTCTTTCTCCTTCTTTCTGAAGCTCTCGTGGCTGTGTGGTCCCTCTGCAGCTGCCACCATCTTTGCTAACCCCATCTCTCCTGTGATTACACCAGTCTGTGGTGCTGCAGGCTCCTGACCTTTTCCCAAATCCCAGCACACGGCCTCTGGGTCCATCCCCTGACACCCAGCTCCTCTTGTCCACCTCTAACGTGCCTTAACCTCTCCAGGCTCTTCTCCATTCAGTTGCCTGCTGTTCAATAGGTTTAAAAATAGCTCCTTTATATTTAATTATCCTTCACCTCCTTCTGTTCCTTCCATCCAGGCTCCAGTGCAGGGCTTGGTGTGCTGACAGAACCCCCATTTAGGCTGGCCCATGGTCACCCAGCCCATTTAGAGTGGAAAAGGCTGTTCCCCTGTAAGCCTGGGAGCCTCTGCAGCACAGCATTGACCAAAATCAGGTCAGCAGTGTCATGCAAGTGCCTTGCAGTTCATGATAAAATTGCTCATTAAGAGCTGTGAAAGCAGGGTATAACCACAGACAGAGAAGCAAAGAAGTAATCAGAGGAATATTTCCCTTTCCTCTTTTAATAAGCTGTCGTTTACCCTTGTTCTGTTCTGATCCCTTTGGGGCATATATCTTGTGCAGGGAAATGTAAAAAATAAAAAAAAGAGAGAGAGAGCTAGAGGAAAGCAATAATGAAATAGTGCATGTGTTTAAATATTTGCAGGAGAAAGGAAACATCACAGAATTTCTCACTAAGTCTGTGATGAAGTGGAAGAAGTACAGGCTTGTCAAAGCAATAATGAAGTTCAGTTCCAGAGGGCTGTTTGTGTTGCATCTGCTGGGTTTTCTTTCAGGAAATGTTGTCTCTGGAGGGCTCTGATAGAGAAACCCACTGAAGGCAGGTTTTCCCACTTAAGGCAGGTTTTCCCAGTGGCTCAAATAGTCTGAAACCCTAAAAAGCAGCAGGAGCTTTGTCTGTGTTGAAGTTATCAGCAGGAAAATCTGACTTCTTGGTGTAACACCAGTGTCTACTGCCAGCTCCTGTTCCAGCCAGAGTAAAAGATGTACAAACACCAAACAGGGGAGAGTCCCTGCCTTGAGGAACAGCTGTCAGAAGAGGAGCTTCCCTTTATTCTACAAACAGCCCTGTTTTTATGAATCTATTTACCTCAGCACATCGGGATGCACATCAGGGGAATTACACCAAACACACAAAGGTGCTGGAGGTGAAGTAAACCCTCATTTAGCTATTTCAATATCCTCTGCAAGGCAAACACATTCATATTTCATGGACTGGCAGAGCTTTGAGCCCCAGGTATTTGACCTGCCTTCCATCAGCCCCTCATCTCAGATCTGAGTGCAGCTCATCTTTTCTTGCAGCATCGATGAGTGGCACTTTACACTGCTGGAGGTGTTTGTTTCCTCTGAGATGCACTTTTCATTTGCTGCATTAGGACAGCACTTCTGCTAATGCAGGGATTGAGAGCAGGATCCTTGGGGGAAGGAGAGGGAGCTGAGGCAGAGGCTGGGACACTGGTTTGATTCTCCCACTGGACCAGTTCCCGGGGCAGGAGCAGCCTCCAGGCACCACAGGATGAGAGGCCAGGTAAAAAAGATGTGGCAGCAGCTGCCTAACCTGTACCAAAAAAGCCAAAGGGATTTTCTGTCACATCCTGATGTTGTGGTTAAGGGCTGGAAACGCTCAGCATCCACCCATGGGCTTGGCCTGAAACCTGCTGAATCCAATCAGGAGATGCTCATTGGGTGCTGAAGCAAGTTCTGAGTGGTTTTGTTCTGTTAACTCCAGTTTTTATTGTCTTGTCTTCGCTGTGTGTGAGCTGACACCCTTGGGAGGTGTGTGCTGAGCCTGAGAACTTGTGCTGAACGTGCCCCCCAGCCTGGCAGAAACATCACTCAGACTGGGAATATGACAACAAAAGAGGAGTGCTAAAGAGCCACCACATTTCTGAAAAAATGTGAGAAAATTAATGACAGAGGATGCTTGCTTTTTTGCCTTTTTTTTNTTTTTTTTTTTTTTAGCAGAAAGGGTGAAATTTGAAATGCAAAAGTTAAATAAATTGCTGCACTAATCAGTCTGCTCAAGCTGCCAAGTTGTGCAAAACCTGGTGTGGTGCACACACAAACACAAAGACAAAAAAAATTCTGCTTTCTTGCTTCCCAGAAAATCCGTGGAGAGCCTCCACCCTAAGATAACAATTTGAATGAATTGTTGATGCTGATTAATTCATCACCTTAAGAAATATTTCCCAGAGCTCCCACACAGCCAAAGGTGTGGAGGGAAGCCTGTGATGTGTATTTTACCCATCTCTGACCTTCCAGAGGTCAGGTCCAGTTCTAAACATTTCACAGGGGCTGCAGCTGAAGCCCAGAGGGGAAAATCTCCAATTTCTGTGTTGTTTGTGCTGCCTGTCCCTGGCTGTGCCACAGGCCTGGCTCCCCTGGAGCTGAGGAGGTGACAGTGGAGGTTCTCCAGGAGAGAAGGATGAGGAGGACACTTCACTAACCAAAGTGTTCAATGGAATGAGGACTTTCTATTGAATTTTATTTGTTGGGCATGACCCCATTTTTCACTGTTATTTGCTAACTTCTCCAAAACTTGAAGCTGATCTCCCTTTTTTTTGTGACACATATTTCACTGCTTTTAGAGGAGATTTTGCTGTCTTGCTGTGCTTGCTCCCTGGCTTTTGGGGTAATTTAGATGTGCTTTGGAGAGGAGACAGGCAGCAGAGCTCCTTTAGATCCCTTGGATGAGATGGTGTGCTCTGGCACACTGCAGGAATCAAGGCCATCATGCTGGAAGTGGGATGGGAACCCCAGGAAATGAGATTGGAACTCCTGCCCTCTGCCCCACACCCGGCCTGTCCTGCTCCAGGCTTTGGACTCGGTGAGGCAGAGTCAAAAAACAACCCCTGCAAAGTCTCCCAAACATGATCTAATGTCACAAACAGCCAAGGAGTTAATTCTGTGCTGCAAAAATGTTATTTGGAAACTGCTGCTTTGAAATAATTGCCATCTTTTGATATGCTGGATATATTTCACCAACCCAGAACTGACTTTTCTACTTGAAACAAAGCCGAGAACAAAGGCTGCCTGTGTGAAAGCAAGCTGCTTTAAACCCAGCTGCAGGTGCCTGCACCAGGCACACTTCTGAAAGGACAGCACTGAAGTCAGAGAAATGAAACGGGCACTGAGCTCTGTGCACAGTGAAAATCCCTGCCTGAGCACAGATCCCGTTCCAGAGTGCAGCACATCTGTCCCTGGGGTGCCAGTCACAGCTGGGTACGGGATCATCACCGCAGGGAGCTGCCTGGGAGGTGAGGTGTGCATCCCACAGCCCTCTGCTGGAAGGAATTTGGGAATCTGAAGTGTGGAGCTGGCAGAAACAGGCAGGAACTGATCGTTCTGTCATTCAGAAATATTTGAATTTTCAAAATAAACCAAAGGTGCCCACTTCTCTTGAGGGAGAGCTGAAGACCTTTACCTTTCCTTAGAGTGCAAAACTTCCTCGTGCACTTCAAAACCAAACAGACCTGGAAACTTCCAGCCTGGTGGAAGGGAAGACAGGAGCCCTTATGCACCACAGTTCTTTTTATTTGGCTCCCTTTCCCAAGCCCTTCCTTGGCAAAAGCTGGTCAGTCACAAACGTGTCCCTGTGGAAAAACATTTAATTAGAAAAATCCCCTCTAAACCCATGTTTTGTAGTAAAAGAGATGGGGGGCAGGAGGGTTCCAGTGGCCAAAATACTCAGTGGCTTTGGGAGTGAATTTAAATGGAATTTATTCTCACCACTCACTGGCCTCAGGCAGGTGGCCTGAGATGCACAGCCCTGGGTTTCTCTTCCCTGAGCAATCATTTGTGCCAGTGGAGAAATGGCTCTGAAGGGAAGGCAGGCAAAGAGCAGAAACCAACTGCAAACTTCACTGGGCTGCACCCCAAACCTTTGGCCTGTCCTGGGATAGCTGGAAGTGTGAAGGGAAGGAAAGCACAGCTGGGACAGAATTTCTTTATTTCGTGACCCAGGTCTCTGAGGGCACAGGACACTGAGCTGTCCCTGAAATGCACAAACTGAAATATTCCCAGTGGAACCAAAGCTGGCATTTCCTGTCCTGGGGCACTGCCAAAGCTTTGGCAAGGCTCAAACCTGATGCAGGTTGCACTGCTGAGTTAAAGAACATTGCTCTCTAATAACGTGGTGCAAAGCACTGCTGTAGTTTGGCTGCGTTGACATTAAATAGATTTTGATTTCTGATCTGTTCCGTGGTGCTAAGATGGTGCTGGAGGCAATTAGCTGCACTTGGAAGTCGGGCAATGATTGATTGCTCTGCTCCCTCTCAGCTGCTTTGTGGGTTTAACTTTTATCTGCTGTTTAAAATCAAAGGGTTCTTTTCTGTTTTTTTTTTTTAATTAGTTTACAGTGTGTTGACAAAACGGCCCTCCATCTGAATGGATCATATTCTCTCACAAAGCTGGGTTAAAAATGACAATTATATTTCAAGCAAGATAATACTTTCCTGATTATTTCTTTCGGGGAAAAAAAATAAAAAGTCTTTGTGGTGCAATTTCTGTTCTCACTTGACGACTTTAGAGCCTTTTTTCATTTAGAAATCTCTTCACTCTGGCTCTGCTAAGCAGTAATAGATCGGTATTTGTTTTATTTGGGTTTTAAGTGACTACAGGCTCTAAATTTGCAAGTGGAAGTCAATGAGGCTCTGTGCTGACTTAGGTTGGAATGAACAAGCAGGGAGAGACACTTTTTGGATGTTTTTAAGCACAATTTCAATAATCAAGGTGGGGAAGAGCAGTTTCATGTACCAACCCTCCTCCATCCCCTCGCTGGCCAAGCACCATTCCCTGAGCTGAATGAGTTTGTGCTGAGGGTCTCAGTTCCAGGTGCTGCAGAGGGGCTCTCCCAGCTCCCAGTGCCAAAATTTCCCCTGGTCAGCTCCCCCCTGGGTGTCCCAGTGTCCCCAGAGCAGCGGGGCCAGGGGGGTTCTCTGCTGCTGGTACAGGGTCACCTTTCCCTGGAGACACCAGCACCGCATCCCAGCACCTCTTTGGGGCTGACCCCATCCTTTTCTTACACTCTGCAGAAATGATTTCAGGATGACAAAATGCCCACAGGGGTCCTGGGGATGATCCTCACCACGAACTCTGCCAACAGCCAAAACCCAGCGGGGATAAAAGCAGGGCTTCCAAAGGGCCGTGGAGCCAGCAGCCTGTGAGCAGGAATTGCTGCTGCCAGCATTGTCCCAGGCTTGTTTTGGGACATGCTCTGTGCCCCTGCCATGCTTTGTCTGGAGGCTGCAGCTCCTGAGGAGAGAGCAGAGAGCTCTGAGCTGCTGCAGGAGCCTCGCAGGAGAGGAGGGTGCAGAGCTTTCCTCCCCAGCCCCGCTGCAGCCTGCTCCAGGGGCTGCGTGCAGGAGGAGAGCTCAGCTGCTCCACAAGGAAAAAAAAAACCTGAGGAGCAGGAGGTTGGGGTATCACAGCCAAAAACTGCTCCTTTCCCAGGGCAGATGTGAAAATCACCCTGTGCCCCCCCTGGATCAGGCCTGGCAGGGACAGGAGGTGGGTGAGTGGCAGCTGGAGTTCATTGGCATTCCCAGTGCCCCACCAGGAGCTCTTGTGCTCCTTCCTCCAGCTCAGCTTATAAAGAGAACACACCTATAAATTATCCAGAGAAGAGGGCGAGACAGGCACAGACAGGCAAGATGAAGAGGGAGGAGGATCAGAGATTTTAAGGCCACGACAGAATTCTGTGTCTCGTTTTGTAGCCAGCGTGCATATTTACGATGCTGAGATGGGAAAGGCCCACAGAGAGAACACAGCTCACAAATCACATCCCTCAGCTTGCTCCAGAGTTTGTTAAAGTTCACTCATGTCTCCTCTGCTTGTACTCCATTAATCATCCCTGCCTCTGAAAACAAGGGTAAACTTGCATCCCACATCTGCAGGGAGATCAGGTCCATTCCCTGGCTCTCTTCTTCCTCTTTCAAGTCCACCTGAACCTTCCTCCTCATGGAAGGACTGGGAGATCACAGCTTTGCTGGGGGAATGTGTCACCTCCTGCAGGTTCCTCCCAGTCCCTCGACTGGCTGCTCCTCAGAGACCTGTCCTGTGCAGGGTGGAGGGACACTGAGTTCTCTGCTTTGGTCTTGAAATCCTTAGGTAAGAAACATTTCATCTGGAATTCGGTGGCTGGGATGGTTCCTCCCTCTGTGTTCCAGCCAAACGTGCAAGGGGAGCAAATTTGCAAGTGGGTGTTTTATAATATTTTTATAACTGGAGTTTCTCACAGAAACCTTTCCTTTCAAATATGAAGGTTCAGAGTGATGGTTCTTTCCCTTCTGAACGCAACAAGTGGCAGATCTGATGGTGGATCTGAGAACTCCCAGGTTGACACTGGTGGACATCTGCAGGCTTCTCTGATGCTGCTCCTGCCAGGGACAGCAGACCCAAACTCATGAAATTGCCTCAAGTTTGTGAAAAGAAACAGAATAAAGCAGATGCCCAGGAGCTCCTGGGTGCTGCCCATGCAGAACGTGTGCTACAAATGAAAGGCAAAACAGGGGGAATTAAAAACAAGGCATTTGTTCTTCTCCAGCACCTTCTGTCCACAAAAACTGAGATTTCCAAATACAGCCTAATTCAGCTTAATTCTCTTCCTGATGATTTGTGATTCTATGTGTGGATGTGGCAGCCCTGTAGCTCTGCCCAGCTCTGTAATAAAGCTGCCTCTGAGCTCCAGCAGCAGTGGGAACCCCCCAGAGAGGTTTTCCTGCTTGAGCACAGGGGTGTGGGGCATTTCTTACCATTCCTCTGTCAGGGCACATCCACAGCCACTCCTGACCTTTCCAGTGGAAGGGTTTTTTGGGGTTGCAGACATTATTCCCTGCTGTTGGCTGAATAAAGATGAGGTTCTGCTCTTTCTCTTGAAGATCAGTATCTTTCAGTGAGAAATGTTTTGATAAATGTAATATTTGGATGCTCTAGGTTCAAAAGCTCCTGGAAACCAAAGGGAGGCTTAGTCATTATGAAGGTAATGAAAGGAAATCCTGAAAGAAATGGAACATCCTCATTCCTGCACCAGCTGGGGTTTTGCCCTTTCCAACAGCTGGGTGATTCTCAACGTGGTTTTCTTTATTTTCCTGTGTGTCCTTTCCTCCCTGCCTCCTGCCCTGGGCTGGTATTTATCGTTATGAGGGATTATGGTCAAGTCTTTTCCAATTCAACAGCCCAACGTGAAAGCCCTGAGAGAACAGGGGTGGGACATGAGGATATAATGCCTCCTGATGGAGCTAGAGCTGTGCCATAATATCCTTAAGACCAAAAGCAAATGTCTTATCATCCAGTCAAATGTTTTTATTCCTTAAACATATCTGCTGTGTGCTTCATTCCACCACGCACAGGGAAACGCTCTTCCTTTTAATATTCCTCCCTCACTTTGCTGTATTGATTTCGTGGCAAGTTGCATGGCATTACCTGCAATTATTTGTCATTTTGCTCTTTAAAGAAAAAAAAAAAATCATCCAAAGTCGTGGCCTGGGCTGCAAATGAGATGAGCACTGGAGTGGAACAGCAAAATCCAAGTTCCACTGGCTTGTGCTTAAGGGAATTCAGCTTGCATATTTACAGCAGAGCCCTCCAAATTCCTGTCTGTTTCTGTAGGAGCTGGAAATGCCAAAGATTTTGTACAAGGGGGAAATAAAACTGTACAGGCCTGGTTGAGAAATCAGAAATGATTCACTGAAATTCTTGTTGAGATTTGATCCTGACACTGTGAAAATAATAATAAAAAATAAAAAACATAGGGAGAAATTGTCACAAAATTGTTTGTAAAAATAGTTGGAAGAAGTGTCAGCTCAAAATTCTAAACGATGGTTCTAAACAGTAAAGCAATCTGAGCCACGAGCAGCAGCAATGGAGAATAAACTGACATAAAATAACAATGCCCTGTAAATCCCATCCTGCTCCTCCCTCTCGCTCCTGTTGTGATGAGCTGTGATTGGAAGTGACAGAGAGATGTCCAAATTTGTCAGTGCTGCTCCTGCATCCTTCAGTTCCTAAATACATCCTGCTGTGAGTGATCCCCCCAAGACAGCCTGTTTTAAATGTTTTTGAGGCAATATTGTCTTTATGAGTCCTTGGACAGATTGCAGAGAGCAGCAGGGTCTGCTGGCCCCTCCTGTCTGCAGCACCACTCCAGGGATGGTTCTGGGCCACTCACTGAGTACCAAAGGTTCTGGTGACCTGCAGGCACCTCCAGACCAAAGCCAAACCTTCTTGCTTGAGGCAAGAGATGACCTAGGGAGGAAAAACCACATTTGTCTGGTTCTTTGGGCAGCACTTTGGGTCGTGAGTCCCTTGTGGGTGGGTTTAGGAACCAGTGGAGAAGCCTGTTCTGTAAAGCACAGCAAAGCAAGCCCTCATTTCAGTGGTTTTACAAACCAGGAACACTGGTTTGCTCTTTATATTCTTTCCACTGACTTCTGCATGTTTGAAGTGATGCTCACTGGTTTCCTGCAGGTGACCATCAGCTGGAAACACCGTGTGGAAATGCTTTAGTGCCACATGAGAGATCCCAACAGGCTGAGGGTCCCAGCAGCTCCCCAGGCTGTAGGTCAGAATTTTATTCCTCAGGCATTAATCCAGTTCCCAACATTAGCAATCAACACTTTATCAGAGCACTGAGGTTTCCTGCCTTTATCCAGTTTTTCTGTGTTGTTGCACTGAGTGCATCTATGAATCTGGCTGCTTAGGTGAAGGTAGCCACTTCCTAATTTACTAATCATATCTACAGCTTAAGGGGAAAGGTTGGCAACCTCAGATGGAAGATTAAATGAGTGAGACTCCCAGAGATTCCTTTAGCTGGAGAAATTGATTTAGAGCATGCAGGAAAATCTTTCTTTTGGAAATTGAATGAGCAGGTGGCTGCAATTTATATAAATTAAACCTTGGGCTTGTTCCTCTGGCTCAAGTGGGGTTTTTTTGCCTGTTTTTAACAAATCTACTGGTGCATAAATAGTGTTTGGTTCTTTTTCTAAATGTTGGTTCAGTACAGTTGTTTTTAATCATGGAACCTTTTGGAATCAATCGTAGGATTAATCTAATTGCAGGTTCCTCATGCTGTGGAGCACGGTGCAAGAGAAAAGCTGTGGCCAGGGAGAGAAACCACAGCTTTGCATTCTTGTCTCGTGTCACTTTTCTCAACCAGTCTCTGCTCTATCATTACAATCAAATTTCTTTATCCTGAAAATTGCGACACGAAATTTCAGAGCTTAAAATAGCACTTGTGTGAGGCAGAGATTAGATTATGCAAAGTGTTAATGCAGCATTAACTGAAGAGTCCCAATTAAAAAATTATAAATAGTTCCAAGTCTAGTCTCTTTATTTCCAGAGCCCTGGAGTTCAGAAGTTTTGTGCTCTGACAACGTTCCTGCCAGTCGGGAAGGACAGAGACCTCGGCAGCAGTCGCTTTTTCTTCTTCTTTATAATGGAAGACATGAAATTTCCGTTTTAAAACTAACAAGTCTCCTTTCAAAAAAAGTCATCTGTCTCCCTGAGGCACAGTCAGTGGCTCAGACTGATTTTCAGAGGCTCAGGAGGTGCCTGCTGACACTGGGGGGTGAAAGTCCAGCGTGCAGTGAATGTCCCTGTCATGAACTCACTGGCATGGACAGGGTCAGGACCTGAGCTCTGCCTGTTTCGTTGCCCAGATAGGGCATTTTAAAACCATGAGGTGTTGTGGATTTTGAGCACCTCTTTTGAACCCCCCAGGGCCAGGAACACATCCGTGCCTGAGGCTGCAGGTGTGGTGGGGTGTGCTGCAGGCTGAGCACAGCCCCAGCCCCAGCAGCTCCTGCTGCCTCAGGACATCACAGCAGTGATTCTGGACATCCTGGGAATGGGATCTGAGCTGGGGAGCTCTGAGGTTTTATCCTGCCTGTGACTGTTGTTTTCCCATGGTCACACACACCTCTGACTGTTCCTTCTCACCCTACTCCTCACCCACCCTGCCCCAACAGAGCATTGTCCTTTCAGTCCAAACAGGGGGTTTATGGTCTCATTTTATGTACTAAAAACACCTTCCTTTGACTCCTAGGGAGTGGCTGTCAGTGCAGTTGCCTACTGAAGTGTGCTTCTGATGGATTCCTGAGTTAAACCCAACTGCCCATGTATGACCCTTTCCCAGCTGGCTTCCTTTTTTTAATCTATGCAGCAAAATCAGAAAGAAACATGGAGATGATTGTTTTACTCATTAAACTAATAATCTAATCACAGAAGAGTATGACACATCAGGTTCAGGAATCTGCAGCATTTTTGCAGGCTAGCAGACCAGTTCAAGTGAAGAGATAATTCCTTTTTTTGATTCAGTGCAAACCAAATGTGCCTTGAATGCCCGTTTTATCTTCCTTTGCTCATGGAATTTGCATTTAAGTAACAGTTTCCTGAGCAATTAGAGCACGATCATTTAAAAATATTAGCATTAATATAAAAATATGGAACTCCTCGTCTCTTACTCTCCCTGCTGGTTTTTGGCCTCAGTAGCTCAGCTCGTGCCCCGAGGGGGAGCGAAGGGGAGTGGCTGGATGCCTTTGGAAATGCCCCCAAAGCATCCCCCAGGTTCTGATGGTGTTTGATGCTGGCTGGATCCCACCTGGCATCGTGGCTACACTGCCACACACTCCAGGGTTTGTCCAGAGAAGCACCAGCACTGCAGAAATACCAAAAACCAGAAAAAAACCAGAATTTACTTGTCCCAAACCCTTGCACCTTCATGGTGTGTAGACAGGGTCAGTCAGAGGCCCCCAGGTCTGTGTGGGGCCAGGGCCAGTGGCCGCTGCTGGGGGCTCCAGACACCTCTGGTCACTTCTTCAGTGCCCTCCTTTTGTCCCTGCTTCTCCACCCTGGATGTGCAGGAGGAAAAGCTGTTCTATCCTTGCCCAGCCCCTGGTGAGGTTAATATCCCCCAATGGTGTTCTCTCCCTGCTGGGAAGAAAAAGCAATTTCCCTTCTCCACCAGCCGGTGACGTCTGGAAGAGACACAATAATTAATTAATTGTTTCCCTATCTCCCCGAGCCTCAGGCTGATGTTCTCTGCACGAGTTACTGAGGCAGTAGAGCATCACCAGCACAAGCCCACCTTGCCTGGGCCCTGGGAGGCACTGAGCCATGCCAGAGCCTTTGGGAGAGGGCTCTGGGTCCCTCCCAGCTCCCCGAGGAGGGCAGGGTGATGATGCTTTCACATCGCTGCCATCACAGCTTGGGCACGAGCAGCCCTTGGATTTTTTCCAGTGGTGGGACAGACCTGCTCAGCTGAGACACTTGTTGGGACCCCCTTGCATTCCATCAGCGATTCCAGCCAGCTGGAATATCCTATTTCCTGCTCTGCAGAGCCAGGAGAATCAAAACCAAACAGCAGCACGGGCTGTGAGCTGTTTCTCCCCCCTGGATGTCTGAGTTCTGCCTGAGCCATTGTTTTTGGCTGAAGCAGGACAAGTTACCTCCGGTTCCCACCTTGTCGTGGCAGAAGGCAGGACACTAATTATTCACCTAAGCTGTTCCCTGTCTCACAATAATGTAGTTCACAGTTTATTATCCTTCCTCCTCTCTGCAATCCCATCTTCCCCAGGCCAGCTTTTACAGCGATACCCAAAGATGTGGTTGAACCACGAGGCGTTATCGCAGCGCAGACAAAAGGGGAGAAACCTGAGAGCAGAGGGGAGATGGGACAAACCACAACATGCAATTTGCATTTAGCATGAAGAAACAGGGATGTAATTCCAGGTTGGTGGATAAAAGCAGTGGGATGAAGAGTGTTTGAACTCTATTAAGGCAATCACACAGGCTGCTGAAACATTTGCTTGCTGGTGAGACATCTTGCTTAATTGCTGAAGTGAAAACTATTTATGAAATGGCCCTGTTCCTGGAGGCACAGGTAAAGGAGAACAGCTGTTCTGCAGGAGAAAACCTCCCTTTTTTTGTGTTTTGTAGAAGTTTCACCTCAGAGGGCCTGATGTGTATCTTGGTGAAGGTGATATCTCAAATAACGTAATCAGAGCAGGGAAAACGGAATTTTAGGGCTCCCCTCCTGGGGCTCTGGGTCTGTGGCACCTGGGAAAGCAGGGAGGAGTTTATTCACTCAGTCTTGGTTGATATTTCAGTGGGAATGGCTGAGTGTGGGCATGTTTCCAAACAGAGCTCCCGTGGCTGTTCCTGTGAAGCTGTCACAGCTGGGCACCTGCTGCTGCCTTCCCTCCCACTGCCTCTGGGACTGCCCTTGTGGAGCACTACAGAGTGCATTTGGACTTTCCAGGGAAATGCATTTAAAATGGCAAAAAGGCCTCTCTCGAGTCTTTACAGTGGAAAAATTGATTAATCGAGTTAAGAGAGGTGGGAGTGGGAGAAAAGAGGAGACCTGGCTTTGAAAAGCAGCGCTGGCATCACCACTGAACCAGGATCTGATTGTTATCAAACTCTGTCCTTTGGGGGGATGGATTTAGTCTGTTGGGTTGTTTTGGTTTTTTTTTTCCCTGGATAGTAAACATTTCTCAAGTCCTCTTATGAGGGATTTTCACGTTCTTTTCCAAATCCCCATTCCTGGGGGCACTGCTGACCCCTTCCCTCCCTTCTCAGGCTGGATCTCCAAAGGCAGCACCCATCTCTGAGCCCACCCCTGCCCCTGGCAGGGAGCAGCTCTGACCAGATGGGACAGCCTGTCCCTGCTCCCTGCTGCAAACTGGTGTGTGCTCCAGTTCCCCCCAGCTGGTTTCTGGGGCTGTTATCTGTTATCTCACAGATAAGGCTCCAGGGTCTGGGGCTGGTACCAAGCTGCTGTGGGGCACCAGCATTGCCCCTTCCCTGCTCTGCCTCGGGTTAGGCTTTAACCCTTTTTGGCTGCTGAGGAAGGAACTGCAGTGGAATGAGGGGGGATTATGGGTTTTTGGGGTTGTGGCTGTCGCTGTAGCACTGATAGGATGTGAAAGTAGAGCACAGGAGATGATTACACTGAAAAAAAATTAAGAGAAATAATCTTGTTATATGCAGTAAAATGCAATGCAATGACTGTGGGCTTTATCATGAAATCAACCCAGTGTAACTTTGCAATTTTGGGGGATTATTTTCTACAAGCAGGGAAATTTCTGGTATTTGCTTCACCAAAACTTAGATGCTGCATCATCTT
The DNA here is from genome assembly GCA_013399225.1 of Rhipidura dahli. NCBI lineage: Eukaryota > Metazoa > Chordata > Aves > Passeriformes > Rhipiduridae > Rhipidura > Rhipidura dahli. The sequence continues at coordinate 319,002 of VXAC01005548.1, read as the reverse complement.
TCCTGTTCCCCTCTCGGCAGGACGAGATAAATGGTCATAATGCTTTCTCCGTAGTGAAATTTCAAGACGTAGCAAAATATGCTTGAGGGCTGTGAACTGGCTGACCTCTGGAACACTGCTTTTCTGCCTGACCTTCTTCTTTTAAAAAAGAAAAAAATCAATTCCACTGTGTCTAAACATCTCAACTTTGAAGATCAGCATTAGATTGTCATAATCTTTATTTAGTACAGTGCTGTGTTGAGTTATTTGTTTAAAGCTGACTCTTCCTGACAGTATTGGGTTACATCTTAGGGAGATGCTGTGAGTTCTGTTTGAAGCTGCATCTTGGATTTACTGGAGCTGCTGTAAATACCAGCTAAGCAACCTTCATAAATTATGCTAAAGGAATCTCTCAGTTACATAAGAATTATTCTGGGGTGGAAATGAGTATCTGCCATCAGGACAGTTTTATTTGGCTGCCCCAAGGCTTGCAGTGGCCTGAGCTCTGCTGCTGCACAGGTCTGGGAGAGGCTCCTGGTGGGTGAAGGGTCCAGCTCTGGATGGTACAGAAGACACTAAGAAAATACAGGCACCAGGTTACTGAGCTCAGCACGATTTTGGGCCACATGGGCACGTGTAGAGAAAGGATTTACAGGCCAAAGGCACCTGCTAGTGGCAGGCAAAGCAGGAGCCCTGTGACAGTCTCGGTGTAATGAATCCTGCCTGGGCCTCGATTATCAGAGAGAGCAGAGTGGAAATGAGTAAGAGATTGCAGCAATAATCGACTCTCCAGTGACACAGAAATGATAGCAGCTTAAAGGCAACTGCTGGCTGGCGGGCCAGGGAAAGCAAATATTCCATAAATCACCTGGCTGCAGAGCTGGGCTCAGGCACTCAGCACTGTTTGCTTCCCCTCCTACAGCAGCTCCAGTGGCTGCACAAGGAGTGCAAAATCCTCTCTTCTTGTCCATCCTTTTCCATTTGGGATTTCCCAATATGGGCCAGGCTCTCCTCCTCTGCCTCCTGCTCACTGTACAAACCAAGGGCAGGTCTCAGCTCTGCCCTCCCTGCTGCAGGAGGGTGATGGGTCAGCCTGGATCTCTGAGTTCCTCCTGCCATCAGAACACATTATTATTTATTTCATTGCAAGCAGAGCTCTGGGGAGAGGCCGAGCTGCCTGTGCCTGCCCCTGCCAGGGTGAATCTGCGCTCAGGGATAAATGGGATGCATGGGCTGCCTCCATGAGGCATCCCAGAGCTGAGGGAACATCCCTGTGCCCAGGGAACCACGGAGCCCGGTGCAGGGATCAGAACTCAGTGAAGAACTGCAGGGACACAAAGTGAGAACTTTGCAGTGTTTACAAAGAGCCCCCTGCCCGTTCAGCAGCCTCTCTCCAGCCCTGGGGCTCCTGCAGGGCCAGCTCTGCGTGTGCCGGGGCTGGCAGGGCGAAGAGGCTCGGGAATAAACAGGGAAAGGGATGACAGTCCATTATATTCACAAAGGGCCTGATCCCAGGCCCATTACAGAGTCATTCTATTAACTCCAACAGCAGCTTTGGACTGAGGCCAGGCAGATCTGCAGTGGCAGTGAATCTGTGATTAAATCTGGGTGAGGAGAACTCTTGCAGTGCGGAATGTACGGAGCCATCACCTGCTTTTGGCAAAAGCCCCTAATGCAGTTTTCCTGTAATAAAAACAATAATAATTCTTCAGTCATGGCTTTATGATTAAACAACACTGAGGCAGTGCTTTTTCTCTTCTCTTAATTTGCATAACTCCCAAGCTGCAGTGCAGAGGAACCTTTGGAGATGTTAAGTAGATTATAAAAATGTCGTGTCAGGTTTGAAAACTGTCACTAACACGGGACTTTTAATTATGAATAAATTAAAAAGAGGCACCGTTTTTCCCGTGGCCATGAGCTTTTGTGTTATGCACAAACACTAAAGCTCGAAAATGTTCAAAGGCTGAAAAGTAAAAGTGAGATAAGGGAATGGATTATTCTGGAAAATAGGCGAAAGTAAAACTGATAAAACATTGCTATTCAAATGATATCTTTACAGGAGTCATTACAACAGAATTACTGTTGTTGGAACACAGGGAGAAGCAAGGCTATAAACCATTCCAGAGATTTATTTCAATAAATGAATCCTGGTGCTGGCAGCAGCAGCGTGGGGAGCAGAGATGCAGCAGGGCTGTGCAGGAAATGCACGGGAGCTTCCCCCAGAGCACTCAGGGTGCTCAGCAGCCAGCAGCTGCTCCCTGCCTGGCAGCAAGAGATGCTCTGGGAGCTGGGAAGGGTGGGAAGGGTGCTCTGAGCCCCCTGAGGCTCCTCACACGCTCCAGCTCATTGCCAGGCTCTGCCCCTGTTGGGCTTCCCTCGAAGTTTTGGGTTCCCCAGGCATTTACCTGGGTGGGACATGAGCTGCCTCACTCCTGCAGCTAAATTACACCAAATCCATGGTGGAGGCAGGAAAGTTCTGCAATTGTTAAGATATCCTAAAGGTGATTAATTTAAATAAATAAAATCATTGGTGCCACCTCTTCTCCTGACAAAGATTTTTCACCGTAGGAGACTGAGCATTAGCAACCCCACTTGTAGGTGGGAGCTGCAGTAGCTGCTGAAGTGGTATTTCATGTTTAAACAGACTTAAATTTACCAGATCTAATGGATAACAATATTTCAAAAAGAGGCTTAATCTATTTCATTGCATTTTATATTACTTTGTTTAATAAATCATCTTCCACTGGAAGCCCAGTCTAAGATGAATTTAACAGACCTTATAAATGATGGGTCAATATCAGCTTTGTCATAAATTCATTTTTACTTTGGATACAGGCCTGGTGGGTACTTTTGTATTGCTTTATTTCAAATGATCCATAATTCATAGTTAACTTTGACTTTAAAATGTGACAACGTATTTTCTTTTTTCAAGAATGGCATCTTTCCCTTTAATTTTTCACTGAAGAAAAATTAATACCCCTTTAATTAGAGGTTTAGGTAATGCTAATTTCAATTTACTTTTCTTTGTTGCATAGGATGGTTTGAAATCCATCCAGCAGCAGGAAAAACAGGATTAATAATGAGCACTGGCAAAAACAATGCATGGAGGAACATGGGTAATGATTGTCAAGGGCTCAGGGAGCTGCAGGGGGAATTCAGGTTCCTTGATGCAGACAGAAATATTTGTTCCAGTTCTCTCAGTGCTCAGATATTGGCTTTTACAGCAAACCTCACCATTTTTGTATCAGCAAGGAGATGAGGTGCAGGCAGAAGGGTTCTTGTGCTGATGAGAGCATTGACTGGAAAAATTCCATCCCAGTGGGGGACCCCAGTGAATGGGTGGTGGTGCAGCGTGGAAGGAGAGTCACCTAAACAGATGGGGAATTGTCCTCAGCCCTGTGTTGGACAGGAGTGTGGAGTGGGAGCAGAAATAAATGCAAAAACAACACACAGAGCAGTGCTGACCCCGTGCTGAGGTGGTTCTAATGCTGGGAAGCTTTGGAGCTGTGAGCAAATAAAGAGAATTCTCTCACCGTGGTTATGTCAGTGGTGACTCTTGGCCTTGGCCAGGCCCCTCAGAAGTGCTCTGCCTCCAGCTGGAGCTGTTCAAACCAAATGGGTGAATTTTGGCTTTAATGGGATATAAATTACCTCCAATGGGAGGCCAGCTTGAGACACGTTTAGAAATCCCAGTAACGAGGTGCCACATCAGCTTTCTCCTGAGGTGCCAAACTGGGCTCTACTGGTTTTGTTTATGGGTGCCCAGGGGTGAATTTCACTGTGCTCTGGTATCACAAATCCCTCTTGGATGCTGCAGGACTGGAACAGCAGCATGGGAAGAGTGCAGGCTGGGGATTAATAGATTTGGGGTCTGATGGAGCTGATGGGCACCAGGTTTGAGCAGCACCTGCAGGACTTGGCTGCAGTGTTTGGGCTGTTTTTAATTTGCTGTTGTGTGCAGTAAGCAATTTTTCATCCTCAGGTTCTGTGACATCTTGCCATGTCAGCAGAGACAGGATTGATTCAGGAAAGGACATTTCAGTTATTTTCCCTCTGACTGTACAGCTCAGGATTCTGGCATTTCTGACATGAGTGAAAAATAGAAAAAAATGAGGAAGTTTACACTTTTACTCACAATATGCTACACACAGCAACCAGCAGATAAATTGACATATATTAGATTTCACAGTTAATCATATCCCTGGCTCTGTGCTCAGTCATGAAGAAACAGCTGAGGATAAGGGTGACATAAATCCAGTGGCATTCTGGCCGTGCTGTACCTGTGTGACACAGGGAATGGGGAAGGGAAGAGCAGATCATAGGTGGGACAATCCCCTACTGGGCAGACTGGACTCTTCCCACTGTAGCTTTTGCTTCCTGGGTTGGTAGGAGTGAGCTTAGGTCTCACTGCAGAGTTAGTTTAGTCCTGAACTTTACACTGTGTGATGGAAAGTGAGGTTTAGTCACTGGGGGAAAGGAACAGATCACATTTACTGTGCTCTGCTGATGATCTTGTGAGCATCCCAAGGTATTTTCAAGATAATTTGGCCTCCCTCATTCCTGTCTTATCACCTCCTTTTCCTCTGCAACACAAATAATTAATAACTGCACTCTGCCTCCACTGAGAAGTCTGGGATATCCCAGAGCTGAGTTTGTGCTCAAGGATCTTAATTCTGGAGTACCCAGGGGCTGGGAGAGGAGTGGTTTCCTCAGAAAATCGTGGTCTCTGCAGTTCAGCCCAGCATCACAATCATTATTTGGGCATTTAGGCACTGGCATTGAGTTCATTAGAATCTGGGTTTTTTCCTCTGTTGTGGAGAGAGGAAAGCATTGTGAGAACCAGCTGAGAGCAGAAGCATCTCCTGTCCCAGTCCTGGTGTCAGAGGGGGCACTGGAGCAGGATCCACCTCTGGTAGGGGATTCTCTGAGTTCCTGTCTTCAGTGAGAGCTTTAATCACCATGGGGTGCTTGGCTCCACAGCCAGGGTGACAGCAGCCTGTCCCAAACAGGGACAGGTCACAGGCACAGCAGTTGGTGTGTGGGGGCTCCCACGGGGACACAGAGCAGCAGCCCAGGTCCCTCTGAGGGCAGGGGGTGCCAGGAGCTCTGTCCCCAGTGCCAGGGCAGGGTGAGCACTGCTGAGGCACACTCTGCATCCTGCCTGCGAGGCTGAGCTGCCTGGCAGGGGAAAGGAAAGGACAGACTCTGCTCAGAGAGGGTTTCTCCTCACTGTCACCATCTCCTGGCAGCCAAGGCAGAGGGATCCCTGGCTGAGCAGGTCGTGGGTTTATTTAAGGGATGGTTTCCTCTGCAGCCACGGAACATCTGGCTGAGCACATCTGTCCCGTAGCCAGAGGCTAGGGGAGGGTTTGCAGTTCCAGTTGTGAGCATAAATACAGCTCTAAATAGCATCTGGACCATGAAACCAATTATAAAATACTGAATTGCAGGCATTTAGGGGGAAGGCAGCTTGAGTAAGGCTCGATAATCACCAATTTCAAATGAAACTCAGAAGGAAAAAAAGACAAGAGAGATTGTGGAGTGCTTCTCAATTTCAAAGTAATTGTCATGAGCACAAACTCTGGCAAGCGAATTCTGCTTGTGACTGAAACTGAAGCAAAATTAAAATTTGCTTATAAAATGTGAATTCCTGTAGCTGGCTTCATCCCTTTCCCACATCAATGTAACTTTCTGTCCTCAAGCTACAATCTTCCAAGCAAAGCACAGAGCAATGAAATAAAACTTGAGAAAGAAAAGCCAATTCCTTTTTTTTCCCCAAAATCACAAACCCTGGTTTTGAGAAAAAGAAGAACAAAAGTGATAGCTTTAGGACAAAGGTAGTTGAGATCAAATGAAGCCAATTTGAGACGTGAGTAAAATTAGAAAAAAAAGAAAAAAAAATAGAAGTCATAATGAGAACATTCAACTTTTTTTTTTTTTTTCCTGGAAGAAGGGTCAGTGGATTTAATGGAAAATATTTTCCTTTTAGATCTTTGTACAAGAATATCAGTAACAGAGCTAAGCAGCAGCATCCATATATCATGGTGATGGCAGCAGCTGGGTAGAGAAATGTAAGAAAATTCTCTGTACATGAAAGTTTGTTCCCAGTAAAATCAGAGAAACAAACCTCCAGTCAACTGCAAAGCAAGGGAGAAGGATTTCACCTGGAACAATTTTTTAAGGACAAAAGCCATTAGAAGAAAGATTCCATATTGCTCATCCAGCTTATGTAGATGGACTTTTAAAGAAAATCTTAACTAGAAATGTCAGATATCCTTAAGGAACTCACTAAGAGGCCCTTGTTTAAGCTTTAGTAATTGCACTGAGATTGTGGGTGCTGATCACCTGCCTCTGCTGTAACCTGTGCTGCTGCCCTGTGTGCACACAGCAATTCCGGTGCTGCCTGGCACAGGCACAGCAATTCCTCCTGAAATTTAAGGAAAACCATCCCCTCTGAGCCCATTCTGCTCAGAGTTCAACAGGAAATCTGTTCCTGGGCACAGCCAAACAGATAAACCTCTGGCATCTTCCACTGCAGAATTTATACAGCCTTAAAATACTCTGTAAAAAAAACAAAAAAAAGCTGAATTTAAATCAGTGAGAGGCAGTGGAATATCAGAGATTTTCCATGAGGTGAAGAAACGTGGATCTGCTGCTCTGAAGGACCATGAAGGAGGTTGGCTTTGAGCAGCCCTCCCTAAATCGTGGGTTATTTCCTTTTCCAGCTGCAAGTCCCCGAGCTGGACGTGAGGTAAAGAAAATGTTTCTTGCCACACCGATGTGCCACCCTGGGATTTTCTCTGAATGTTCAGGAAACCCACAGAGGAGTTTCTAAGGTCTCATTATATGGAAGAAAAAGTGGTTTGAGTTGCAAGATGTGGGTTCTATGGACGAGTGAGCATCAGCAAACAGGCTCAGTCTGAGCTGCTACCTTGGAAAACCAGCTCCTAAAAGCAATTAGTGATGAATTGCTCTCGGCACTCGGGAAGGTCATTAAAGTGTGTTCCCCACATTAGCAGGTACAAAGAACATTCTCAGCTCAAAGATGGGGGTGGAAATCTCTCCAGTTTTTTTCCAGCCAAGGAAATTGTCAGCTCGGGAGTGGGGAAACAAAGAGAGCTCCTGCATTTGGTGTGAACAGCACAGGAGTTCAAAGGGGCCACAGGGTCCATAGAGCAGCAAAGCTTCTCAAATCCTCCCCCAGCTCCCAAGCATCGCATTAATCTTAAAAATATTTCAGGATTCCAAAGGGACTGAAAATGGAGGTCACCGTTTTTGTGCCTCTCCAGCAGCTCAAAGCCTCACCCCTTCGCACCCTTCCTGTTTCATCACCACCTCAGCACCGCTGAGCCAGAGAGGAGAAGAACGGGGAGCCCATGGAATAAGAGCCCTAAATCCACAGTGGGAACTGCAGCTGAGGTGGTCAGTTTGTGAGATGGCCCAGGAGGGGATCCCAGGGACCCTCGGCGTGCTGGGTGTGGATCCCCACATGTCACTGTCGCACCGCGGACGGGCAGAAAAACCACACCAAGCCCAGGGCCAGCAGAAATGGTAGCAAGAGCAAATTTACTGGTTTTTCCCCGAGGGTTTTATATGCTAGTTCACAAAAAGTGAGTTAAATGGCTTAAAGTAATTGGTACTCTGGCCATCCACCCCTCGAGGGGGTTGGCCCAACTCGAAGATACCCATTCCCAAGTGTTTTTCTAGCTGAAGCCACAACAACCCAGCAAAAACAAGTTGCAGGTCTGAATATTTATAAAACTGGTAACTTTGTTTTAGTTAGCTTGCACGGGAAAGACAGAGCTCTCACAAAATGCCAGAGAGCTGAGGAAATTCACTGCTGAAGCCCTGTCAGCATCCACACTGACACACAACTTACAGCACTCAAGGTTGAAGCAAGGAGCCAGCTGGATTCGTTTGTTTGTTTGTTTGTTTTTAATAATTCCAGCTGGGCTGGACGCTGGGATTCTGAAGGAAGCAACTCTCTGTGGGCTCTGGAGCCTTCATATGCAGACTCAACAAGTTCACTGCGAATTGGCAGTGCAGATTGAAATATTAAATTACTACCCCGAGTAAAGAGTTGGATTTAAATTGGCAAAAAGAGAGAGAAGTGGACTTTTTCCCAAAGCTCCTGAGTGTATGTAAACAACTTGGTGTATAATTCCATTTGTACCTCTGACACTGGCTCTTAGAAGAGCCAGATTGGGCAGTTTTTCCTTGGGTAAAACACCCAAATAAATCAGTGCACGGAAGGCACAGGGACAGGGGAAGGAATGAAATCGAGATCCTTTGGGCTACAGAATATATGAATTCCTTTTAATGAGATTTTGATTACCAGCAGTAATGCCTTGGAGCAAGAACTACAGCAATAATCTCTAATGTATTATTTTGCAGAAGAAATTTAAACATTCTAATGTTAGTCCAATGAATGTCCATTTAGGCTGGCTAATGATGAAACACTGGATATTACACAGTGCTCACCACGAAGATGAGGAGAGATGCCCTTTATGGGATTATATAAAAAGAAATCAGTTTCATCAAGAATGCAGTTACTCACTTGGAAACCTTCTCATTTACTGAGGCTCAAGAATCATGGGGGATCAAAAACGGATATAATGAGATCATTTCCCCCAAGTAAAAATGCAATATGTGATTAGCCATTATTGACTATTACACAGAATGAAAAGGAGTTCAATCCCACACCCATATCCTCTCACATGGTGAAGTCTGGTTATAGAAAGAGCCTCATAAACATCTTTTTTTTGACTGGAGGATCCAAGGTCTTTCATTATGGAGACTTATTTTAAAGGGAAAGTGGTGTCATTATCCAGTACTGATAGCTTTTTCCGAGAGGAACGCTAAACTTCCAAAATAAACCCCAAAATATGTGAATTCTCAAGGAGTTTATCACACCATTTGTGTAAATGGGAGTACATACCCTGCCCTGAGCTGCTTTTTGTTGCTTACACTGCATTTCCCACGTGGCTCCAGGTGAAAGCTGCTGATTTGGGGTGTTCTGCTCTGAGGGTGTGTGCACTGAGCCAAACCCAGCCCTGCAGCCGGGCTGTGAGGCTGGGGGATGTCAAAGGGTCCCCTGAGCTCTCTGGGGTTGCACCTGACCCTGAGCTCCAGACCCAAACCCTCCTCTAGGAGCTCCTGGCACAGATCTCAGAGCTGATATCCTCAAACATGGAAAGCCTCCACACTGCCAAGGGCTAATTCCTTCCTTCTGTTCCTTTCCCTGTGTCCCCACAGCAGCAGAGCGAGCTCCCAGTGCTATTGCACCCCACACACCCCAGCAGAGCTATAGGACAATTGTTCTCCTACCTCTGCCATTCAGAAAAGGATCCAAGGATCTGGACCAGATCTTGCAAGGAAAGAGTCTGCAGCAAGGTAGAGCAATTTAGCTTTTCTATTTTTTTTTTAAATTTTATTTTTACAACCCTCTCAAGCTGAATGAAGCGAATAGAAAACTGCACATCTGCCACGAGAGAATGAAACCAGAAGGAGCTTCTGATGTGCCTCCAGCAGGCCCCAGACAAGAGCTGGAGAGGACCACGGTGTGTCTGGGCAGTGTGGGGGTGTGAGCCACATCCTGACCTCTCCCTTCCCATGGATGTGCTTTCCCCTGGCACAGGGAAAGGAACGGCTTCCCCATGGCAGCTCCAATTGCTCCACAGGCCAGTGACTTTAGGGAAATATTTGCTGCTTTTCTCATTTGTTCTGGTGAGGTTTAACTGCTGGGGAGGAGAGGAGCCACTGTGTGCCTGTCGGGACAGTCTGGAGTGCCGGGGGCTCCTCTGGAAACGCCGGGAGCTGCTGGTGCTGCAGCCCTGCTGCTCGGAGCTCCCTGCTCTGATGGTTCAGTGCCTCACACGGGGCACTGCCCAGGCTCAGACACGGAGCCTGAGCTCCACATGGGGCTCCATCTGCAGCCCCAAACCCACAGCAAACACGCCCTGGCACAGCTGAGGGCGAATGGCCGGCGCTTCTGCGTTAAGGTGCACTCGGAGATGGAGTGAAAAACACTCTGGATAAATTTTTAAAAAGATAAATGAAGAAGAAGAACAAGAAAAGCTTTTATTCTGTAGGCAGTGAATGTAGAGAGGGGAGCACTGTGCCAGGCAGGAGGACACCAGTGACCTGTGACCAGTGACCCAGGGGGAAGAAATGCTGCACAGTGCCCACCACATTCACAGAGGGGAGCTCTGCCCTGGAAGCCAGGCTTGGGTTGGGTCACAGCCACTCTCCTGTTGCTGTAAATTCCACAGGAATGATTTTGCATCGCTCTCTGAGCTCTCAAGCCTGCTCGATTTTTAGCACATGCAGTTGGTTTTGGCTGGAGAATCCTTGAGTGGGATTACACCTGCCAAAAATAAGCCGAGGCAATAAGCAGGCAGGTGTGGGGCTGGGGGGAGCTGCAGAAATCAGGGACATAACTGAAACCAGGCATGGCCTTGGCAGGGGCTTTCCTGCTTGTGCCCAAGGCCTGGGGACTGGAGATGGTGGAGGAGAGCTGGGGGTGATGGGTGACAGTGGTTTGGGATGCTGGGCTCCTGGGGGCTGAGAATGGGGACTGCAGCCTGGGCTGGGCTCTCTTTCCTTGTGTTCCACCAGCTCCAGGGGCTGGAGGCTGTCCATGGGATGGCACATTCACTGGCAGTGTCAGCTGATGTTTTCATGATATAATTAAATAGCAATTACTTCCCTTCCTTCCTTCCTTCCTTCCTTCCTCTTGTGCTGTCCTGCAGCGAGCTGTGAATAGAGCGTGTTGAGATCTATTCTTGGTAAAACTGTACAGTTGTGCTGCTTTTTTTAATTATTATTTTAGCAGACACTTTCTCTGCATAATTCCAAAATAAGGAATTGCTTGGCAGCACGTATTTGAGGCTTCCAAACTGTGACGTTTGCTCTCCTGGGTCAGAAGCAGTGTGTTGGCAATGACTGAAATAGATGTTTGTTGGATATTTATTTTTTAAGTATTCTGTATCCTTTTACAAAAATAACAGCTAATTCATTGGATATTAATAGACTGCTGTTTCTGGAATTTTGTTCTTGCTGTAAAATTAGTTTATTTGGGTTAACTTCATGCCCAGTCATGCTTGTCTGCAAAGTTCAGGGAGATTTTGTGTTGTCAGATGACAAATTCAAGGTACTTTGTGATTTGCTCATGCCACACAAATGTTTCCATAGATGCATTTCTGTGTGCATCACCTGACATGCAGAACTTCACTCTTACTGGAGTTTATTCCTTACCTCACAATTAGAAACAAGGGAACTTGAGATTCTTTGTCACACAACTATGACAGGTACGAAGCCTGAAAAAAAGATACAAAGCCAGACTGTGCAAGGTACGAATAGAAATGAAGCTCACTTTACCATCAAGCCATTAAAAACAATCCCAGCTGTCTCCTTTTCCCAAGAGTTAAATCTGTTATTTCTAACTGCTCCAAACTCCCCTGGAGCCACGGCAGTGCCTGCCATTTGCTGGTGTTTGGTGTCAAGGTTTCCCTTTCCATGCAGAATCCCCTCATCTTCCATTTACATTGTGAATAACCCTTGTCTACAAGAAAAATATAATTTATACATAATTTTTAAAAATGAAATTATATATACCATCCTCCAGGCTGAGGATGGTACCAAGAGCTGTTTTGGGATGTGAAGCTCAGCCAAGCTGGGGCCCAGCAGTTTTGTTTCTCCTGATGCAAAGTCCCATCAGTGTAAAGGGCAAGGCACCAGTCCTTGAGAATTCAGCCAGAATGGGCTCCACATCCAATGATTCCACCCGAGGCACCCTCAGTGAGTGGTCGGTGGTGTCCCTGCTGCCCGCTGCCCCAGGGCTGCACTGCTGCCTGTGTTCGGTGCTTGGTGTCCCATCTGGGCTGCCAGGGAGGTGGGAAATGAAAGAAAGAAGCAGGCGAGGAATCCTCAGAGCCCCTGAAGGCTGAGCAGAGCCAGCTTTTGGGAAAAGGTCTCTCCCACACTGGTACCTGCAGTAAAACCCCCTCTGGTTTGTGGCTGCACAGCTGGAGCAGCAGGGGGATGCTGCCAGAAAGGAAATGGAGCCCTTGAAAATCCAGCTGTGATTTTATTCATCCCCAGGGCTAAAAATCCCCAAAATCCAACGGCTCCTCCAGAGGAAAAATGGCTTCTAGTGCTTCTCTCAGCTCACCCATGAGCACTAAATGAGCTTTTACTTTCTAAACTGGATCTCACTGGAACGTGGGGAGGAAGGAAGAAATACATTTCAGGTTCAGTCTCTGAAGGAAAAATGTCTGTGCCATGACTCAAAACCACGGCTGTCCTAGACAGGTTTAGTGACTATGGGAATAAATTTTTCTTTTTTCGGTCGTTTACATTCTTGTTTTATGTCTGAAAGGGGTTTTTTTTTGTGGCATTTGTCTTTCTCTATATCCGAGCATTCGGTTCTCCGTGGTTTTTTGAACAGAACATTATTTCAGGGAGGCATTGGCTGTGGTTGTGTCTGTCACTGAGTATTTGGGGTTTCACTGAGTATTGGGGTTTCTGTCACTGAGTATTTGGGGTTTCACTGAGTATTGGGGTTTCTGTCACTGGGTATTTGGGGTTTCACTGAGTATTGGGGTTTCTGTCACTGAGTTTTGGGATCTCTGTCACTGAGTATTTGGGATTTTCAGTGAGGCATTTCTCTGCCCCACTGGAATTCCTGCCTCTGTGTAGCAGCAGTCAAAGTGCTGGGCACATCCATGAATTTATTGGCCGCACAGGTTGGTGGGAGCACCAGCGGAACAAGAGCAGGATGATTCCCCCAGCTCTCACTGCCCCTTCAGTCAGGGTGAGCAGAAATAAATATACCAGAGCTTCTTCAATCAGGCAGGAGCAGTGCTAATCCCACATTAAGATTCCTCACTCCTTAATGACAGTCACACAGTGCAGGTACCATGGATACATCTCATTACAGCCCTGACAAACACATTTGTTTGCTCTGCTGTAATTTACCAAATTGGCAGATTCTAGTGGAGGACAGAAATTATGGGTTAGGCAGACATTTGTGGCATTGTCCATAGAAATGCAAAGTGGAGCAGAATGAAAATGGGAAATTTTTTAGCTTTGTGGAAACTATGCAATTCAGAGTGATTTAAACTTTCCTTTAAAGCTGCATTCGGGAAATGTAATCTTTTTCCTCACAAAGGTTTTGTTTTAGAAGCTTTCCTTCTTTGATGTTTTCTTGCTTTTTTTTTTAATTATTTTCAATAAAAAAGCAGTAAATGAAAACTAGAGCCAAAATAATTTCAGAGCAAAATGTTAAAATTTCACTAGAATACTTTTGGGAGAAGCGTTTTGGCATTTTCAAAAATAACTTCAATGTGAAATCTGGCGGAACACTCGAAATTTCCCATCGCTGTTTGGGTGTGGAGTCAGCGTGATGGTTTTCAGACCAAATCTTATTGAAATTTTTGACTGGCCAGATTTGATTTTGTAGAAATACAAAGAGAGAGAGAGATCCTTGACAAAATGATGCCATCCCAACCCCATTCCCCTTGGAGACTTCCTTGCTTTTCTAACCCTTCCAGACCTGGTGTCCAACTTCCATCTCCCTGCTTTCCCCTCACCCACAGCTGTAGTTTGGCACCAGGAAAAAAAAAAAAAATATATATATATGAGAGATAAAAA